>VCII01000020.1:2831201-3111889 GCA_006030095.1 Triplophysa siluroides
TGTTCAATATGTGAAGGTGGAGGAGTCTCTTGTGAACATGTGATCTCAGATGCAAATTATCCAAAAAGAGAGAAAAAATGTAATGGTTGAGGGCCTTGGGGATTGTAATACCCTGTAATACCCTGAACCCCCTGAGGCAGAACAGCCATTTAGTAACAAAATAGAGAGAGAGAGATTTGACATGACAACACTCAAGGATCATATTTCCAACATGATTTAAAGAGCGATACCAGTGATAAAGACCAGAACAAGTTTATCTGTCTGAATTATAAACGCATGAGTGCCTTGCCGAAGAACTAGAGCCTGAGATAATATGTTAAAGCTTTTGAAAGCTGATTCTATATGATGATCTACGACACAAATTCAGTTTGCCCAAACTTGTTGATCTCTTATCTTAACCAAGCTTTAAAGTAATATCAGTGATATGTAGATTGTACACTTTTTTCTGTTAAGAAATCTCTCTATCAGATAACAGCAGATGTAACATTTTTCTAAGCAGTCTTGGCACTTTGAAGTGATTACAACAGTTATCCAGACGGGGGCGACATCTTCCACAAGTTCTCAGATGAACGCAAACAGGACGAAATACTGTACGACACTTTGTACTTTACAGGAAGTCAAATATTTGCAAGCACGTTTTTACATTTACATTACGTTGCTTTATCCAATACATTTATACATAGGTATGTGCAATCCCCTGGGATCGAACCCACAACCTTGCGTTGTTAACGCAATGCTCTTAACACTGAGATGCAGGAAAGCTACAGGAAATCTTTCTTCTAGGGACTCTGTGGCTGGCATGTGAATCCATATGCAGACTCCCTGATGTGGTTCATTTTGTGGTGCTTTGGGTTTTGTAGCTTGTGTTTGTACAAGCACAGGCAGTCTCAGAGGACAGAGAAAGTACAATACCCCCAGAGTTCAATTGGAAAAACAGTCTCGTAAAAGGTCCAAGATGAAGGTTATGGAACAGTCAAACAGCAAACATATGGATCAAATCCTCCCTCAGAAAGGTTACAGAAGAGGATTCATTCAGAAATAGCGCATCACTGTTGCTTTTTGTCACGGTTTGGAGTTTGGGGGAGATGACGAGAAGGTCATTGGCTTTTTCACGGTTATCCAAAATAATGAAGTAATCGGGATTTACCGCGGAATTGCAGTAATCACCACTAGATGGCGCACGTTATGTAATTCTGTTTCTGGTTTATTTTTAACCAAAAGAGGATAACGTTAATAACAGGCACTGTTTTATCTGCCTCTCATTTTCTCATTCTTGAAAAGCATAACAAGCCTACATTATTCTATTGTTATGTTATTTTGATTGAAGCCTGTAAGAATATAAAGCCAACAGCAATCTAAAAGTAATGTAAGATTTTACTGAGAGTATGAATTATTTACAAGAACTACAGAAAAATAAGGGGAAAGCCGCTTTAGTGAATGTGTGGTGCAGTAGATCAGCTGTTGGCTGGGAAGCTGTCAGCTGTTGAAATGACTTACAGAGTCTCATTAAGTGCTGTCTGCTAACGCTGAGCACTGTTCTCATTAAACAAACACAGACACTGAGAAATTGTGAGGATTGATCACACCAAGAGGAAAATAGAGACAAGATCAAGCTTCTCAATAAAATGAGACTTTAGTTGTGTATACAGGAGAGCAAAACAGAAGTGCACTGGCAATACCATGTTTTAACCATCAACATTCTGTCGTTCTTCTTTAATAGTTATGCATTCAGCAGACACTTAGACACTTAATTACAAAATACAACATACTGTGCATAATATAAGATATAAATTGCGTGTCTTGATAAACAAACCCATGATCATGTCGTTTTTTTATATATAAAATTGTTAGAAATATACAGAATAAATTCTCTTAGGTGCTTTAGGTGTAATCCACAAAAGTCACACACACTCTTGAAAATGAAGGTGCTTAAAGGTTCTTCACAGCAATGTCTTTAAAGAACCATCTCTTTCTTACATTTATAATCTGAAGAACCTTTTTTGCCACAAAGAACCTTTTGTGAAACAGAAAGGTTCTTCAGATGTTAAACGTTCTTTATGGAATCAAAAGGCATGGAAGCACCTTTTGAAGCAACTGTTTTTAAGAGTGCATTTTGTGACGTTTACATTTGATGCATACTACAATGCAAATTATTTTGCCGGAGTCATACACAGAAGCACGAAAGGTCAAAAACTGGAGATGACCAGCCAACAGGAAAAGCATACCATGTAAAGTGCAACTCAGACAGACCGTCTGTAAAGGAAACCGCGTAGGTACCTCCTGTGGAGCGAAGGGCAGCATCAAAAGGTCACATGTCTAACACTCATGCATTGACACACACACACTCACAGCATGAGAAAACATTTATAGAGTTTAGCTCGGAAACAAATTATTTTATAAATATAAAGTATTGACATAAATGAAACAAAATGTTTTATAAAACCTTAAAAACACCACACAGCTGTTGATTTCTGCGCTAGTGAAACATGTTGCAAACTGGGTGAGATTTAATAAAAAAATAATCACTTCAGCTATGTAGCATCGCAAGTCTCCTCTCCGTCCATGTGTCTGGTCCTCTCTAATGAGCTCATAAGCTTACATATAAAAACACAAACACACACAGGTTGCCATGTTTTATGGGGACATTCCATAGACTTCCATTGATTTTATACCAGGCTTATACAAAATCTACTGGAATTACTATCTTTGTGGGGACATTACACATCCCCACACAATGATGATTACAACACACACACACACACACACACACACACCAGCCCTTGAATTCTCCTCTCTCACCTTGCTGTGCTCTCAGCTCCTCTCTAATTGAGGCAAATCATCTCTGGACAAAAGCTTTCCAAGAGGCCAGCATTCGGCTATGTAAACGTTTTAGATCAGAGGCCCAGGAGCTGCTGGTGTGGGCAGCAAAAACTCTTTTGCGCCGAACAACTTTGATTTGACATGTTCCAAGAGACAAAATTGGAAACATCTTTATCCTTATTGATTATCGTCATGGTTAGTCAGTATTTGGACGGCACACAATTTTTATAACCTCTTTCAAATTCATACATTTAGACTCTTGATTTTACAGGGTCGTTCTTTTGGACATTCTTTTAGGGTTTAAATACCAGACCATGACAATAAGAGCAAGAGAACCACGTAGAACCACAAAGATATACGGCCCATCATCTCTCACAGAAATGCAATGTAATGTTCTCACTCCTCCTTTCTACATTCCAGGATTCCAAAACCAGATGGTCCTCCTGCTCGTCCTCCTGCTCTTTCTCCTCAAACACACTATTGTCTTCAGTAGACGTGTCTAGGTCGTAGCTACTGCTGTGATTCTCATTATATTCATAAATGGTTGGCAGGCTACTTCTCAATCCAAAGCGCCTGCGGAGAGCGACCAGCAATGGCTGCGGGACAGTAAAGATGTCCACGTTGTTTCCTATGTCCACCCAGGCCAAAGTGGGAAACTTCTTGGGGTCCTTGACCATCTCTATCAGGTCTTTAAGGATAGCTACAGTTAGTCTGTTTCCGTTGACAGCAAGCGTGTAGAGTTTGGGTAGCACTCCTAAGAATGGTAAAAGATGTCGGAGGCTCTCGTCCAAGAGCTCCGTAAAGCTGAGGTCCACTGCTGTCGCGCAGATGAAACCATTGTTGTCCGACGTGTGTAACAATTTTCTCACACAACTCGTTCATTCACATCCCATCCCGAGTCCTATTGATACCCAGACATGTGTCCAATGTTATCAAAGAGAAAAATAGCTATTTCTTTTTCCGTTGTAATTTTTAAATTTACCCTCCTTTTCTTACCTTCCCCCACCTCAGAACCGCCTCATCGTAGTGATCAGTGACCTGCATGTTGTCTAGTCCTACACTAACTCCTAATTCTTAGACCAGGTAGAAAGGAAAGGAAAGGGAAGCGCCAGCAAATACAGGCAATAGTACACAAGCGGAAGCAAAACAGGGATCAGTTAGAAGAGATATTAGAAGAAGGAGAGCGTAGGAGGTGGGGAAAGGGGGGGAAAGCAAGGAGGGCTAGACTAGCAAGCAAATAGAGGTGAACAGAAGTGCTAGGAAGGAAAGGAATTAGAGGAATTGGAAAAAAAGAGAAACAGAATAGAGATAAAGACAAAAAAAAGAAATAGGAACAGCAGGAAAGGGATGTGTGAAGGAGGGTAAGCAATAACAGACTGGAAGGTAATCAAGAGAACGGTGACATGAAGTAGAGAGGTCCGATCTTAGAATTCCGTGCTCCGTCTATTTAGAATCCGAGTGTTATTATTATTCTTAGTTTGTTTCAAGGGGATACTGCCCTGAATCGTGCTTGCCATGTTGTTTGTGGTCGGCTCCCTTTTCTGTTTATGTTCATTTATCCGGTATCTGCCATTTGACATTTCCACAGAAGGATCCGAGATTAATGCACGGCATCCGGTTTCACTTTGTGTCAAACTTCAACACTTTTACCTAACGGTACTTTTCCTTTCGAGTCCTCTTGGTCTTTAATGGATCGGGCTGAAAGCGAGAAGGGTCGAGCCACGCTCGATAATTAACCATCCGTGTACCTGTTGAGTACTACTATCACCGGACCACGGGGTCCAGCTCAACTCTCACTATTAATAAGTGGTCATCAAATAAAACCTCACAATTTTTTTTTAAAACAAAATCACCAAATAGGCTTACTTTTAATTGTTATCACACTGACACCTACAAACTACATCTCCCCACATGGCCCTTATCTATAGCCCAACTCACACTACGTGGTCTCTTGTAACTGTCAGACTATATCGTGCATCCGGGCATCCTCTTCTCCCACCCCGGTCCTTTTGCCCCTTCCTCGCGTTCCTGTTATCTGGAGATGGGTGCATTATATCCCGCCCTAACGGGCTGGCTACGACCTCCCGGTGGTTCGTCCTCTTTTCGGCGGATCCTGTAGTAAGAAACGCCTGGTGGGGGAGCCGTAGGAATGGGGAGAAGGAGGGTATCACCATGACAACTGATTTCTGTGGATTAAGGAAACTGTTTGATAGCACCAGCTTTTCCTCTGCCCAAGGTCAATGCAATAACTGACATATGAAACATGGCGTATCATCCATATGAATGTTAGTTTTTTTAAAGTTTACCAACGAGTGTTAATGTTTTACAGTTGTGCAAATGACTTGTAATTGTATCCTAATTTCTTTACACTTGGGTTTGGTACCAAAGGGCCTTTATTTGCATCAGCACCACTGGACTAATGACCACCAAGTTTGGTAATATATAGCAACTTCAACCTCGAACCGATCGTTTCTGTGCATATTTTTTCACCATTTGATTGTTAATCCATATAATAGACAACGTATACATAATTATTAATGTTGACCGAGTAAGGCCGTCGTTCATGGGGCCACTTTATCATCGCCACCACTCCTTGTGCTCCTATTACGCCTCCTACTTGCACTTCCACACCTGTCCCCGTATTTTAACCCGCCGCACATCTTTCTTCTCTGCTCCATCTGTTTCTTTACTCCAATCCCTTTGGGAGCTGAAAACAAACCTTGTCGCAAAATGATATTACAATTTTTAAATGTTAGCCAGAAATATAATCAAGAAGTATCAACAGAACTTCACCATCAATGGAGTATTACATCCAATTCCAACCAACAAAAGAGAAGGTATATTCCAAAACATTTCAACAAAGGTCTAACAGAACATTTTAACACTTATGTGTGAATGTGGGGAACCTCGTAATTGTCGTGTGGTCCTGAGAGCTGCTCACAGTAAAAATGCTGCGCTTTGCACGCAAGTTTTAACAAACCATTACACTTATTAGTGGCATTGAATGTTATGTGTTTGTACAACAACTGAAATGCGATACTAATTATTTTTTTTGTTTTTTCTTTTTCCTTTCCAGTCACAACCGCGAACATAACAATATGTCTTACTAGTCAAGCTAACATTATTCTGCAGCTCGGTATAAATAGTAATTAGCCTATGGCTACTAACACGAACAACGCCAAAACTTTAAAAACTAACATAATTCTTTAATCTTATTAAATGCAAAGGTTCTTCAATATTTTGAAGTAAATTTGCCAGCCTGGCACGTTTCTTATCTTGACCACCTCTAATTTTTCTGCTCCGCCTCAACAACCAGTTTTCGGTCAAAACGACCGAGTGAGTCACAAATCAAGGACGAAATTTTTAAGAATGTCCATCAAGTAACTTCTTAAAAAAAATTGGAGTATACGGAAACTACATCCAAACAGCCCAGAAGCATTGGTGGTTCCGGTAAGAATTCTCATTTCCGCCTGCCAACCCGGACCCCCTTGTATTGGCCTGGCGTTTTCCGATCCCTGCCATTCCTCTCACATCGCCTTTTTCCATTCCCCGGCCTGTTTAGAAACTACTGCAAAAATCATTAAAAAAAACTTGCTTAAAAAAAACAACTACATCAGAAGACATCACAGAAGCATTGGTTTTGGTCAGTGGCTAAAGTCCTCGAGCCGCTTGCCAGTTCTGGGAGACCCCGTTTCCTCTTCCGCGGGGAATGCTCCCCTAGTACCCCATCACTATCCTCGTCCTAGTTATTTTAACAATGTTCCCCCACATGAATAAATTCTGCCCCCTACCAGAGTGCGTCAGCTTTTAGCCCCCCGCTACGGTTCCGGCCAACATCGCCTTCCTCCGACAGCAGCCATAAGCATTTGGTTGGTTACACAAAGTGGTAGAATTCTTTCTCCTGCTTGCCATCGGAGTCCCGTGTCCTTCATTCCCTTCCATATTCATATCAAATCGACTTTTTAAGGTCCACCCAATAAAGTTTAGGCACATTAAAACATAAATTTTGAGAAAAACGCGTATAACTACAGCAGCCGAAGCTTGGTGGTTTAGAGTGGTAGAATTCCTCGCTGCACGCGGGAGGCCCTGCTCTCCGATATCCCAGTCCAATGCATATCAATATGCGACTTTCGGGGTCACAAAGTTTATTTTAAGAAACCCCTACTGAAAATATCAGTAAAAACTCTTAAACTACATCAGAAACATCAGAAGACATCACCAGAAGCATTGTGTGTTCAGTGGTAGAATTCTCCCTCGCTTGCCATGCAGGGCGACCCCTGTGTCCTGATACCCGTGCCAATTCACCTCTCAACAATCGACTTGTTGAGGTCACAAAGTTTGATGAAGATTAAAACATGAAAGTGAGAAAAACGCATGAAACGACATACATCTAAGACAGCATCAAAGAAGCATTGGGTTTTAGTGGTAGAATTCTCTCCTCGTCCTTCCTCACGCTGTAGGAGCCCGTTTTCCTATTCCCCAAGAATTCGCAATTCATCTCAATCCAGCCTCTCTTTTTCTTGTCCCCCCACTTTTGACGTGCACAACTCCTACCCAACTACCTCTCCATCCCCACTTCGTTCGCTTCACCCTACTTCACAAATAAGCCGCAGAAGCCTTGGTGGGTTTTCAGGGTGGTAGAATTCTCGCTGCCACGCGAGGCCGGGTCCGATTGGGCCCGGCCAATTGCATATCAATCGACTTTTGAGTCACAAAGTTTAGACATGAAACATAAAGTTAGAAAAACCGCTGAAACTACATCAGAAGAACAGCACAGCAGAAGCAATTGGGTGTTTCCTTTGTATAGAATATCTCCCCGCATGTCCAGCTCTTATCCGCCCGTGGCCTACATGTCGTCGAGGTACCCTACTGTGCATATCACTCGACTTTGTAGTTTCTACAAAGTTTTAGGAAACTACTTGAAAATAATCAGTAAAAACTGCTTAAACAAACTACATCAGGAAGACATCACCAAGAAGCCTTGTGTTGTTCAGTTTTTGTTACATCCATCGCACGTCTCCCTCTTGCCATGCGGGAGATCCGGGTCCGATTCCCGGCCAATGATAATCCAATATCGACTTTGTGAGTTCAGCAAAGTTTTTAGAGATTAAACATAAAGTTGAAGAAAACGCTGAAACTACATCAATACATCACCCAGAAGCATTTGGTGTGGTTTCCCCGGTGGTCGCCCTTCTCCAGGCCTGCCCGACTAAGTCTTCCCGGGACTGTCCGTCTTCCCTTACCCCTGCCTACATCGCCCCAATGACCATCACATGGGTTGTACTTTCCCCCAGCTGTTAAAACCTACCTGAAAATATCAGTAAAACCATGCTTAACTACTTGCACAAATAAACAGCATGCACATCATTTGTGGGTGTCATTGGTAGAATTCCCCCGGCCTGCCCACGCTGGAGCTCGGGTCCGATTCCCGGCGCCACTGCCTAATGCACTCGACTTGGTAGGTCCACAAAGTTTAGAAACTACTGAAAATATCAGTAAAAACTGCTTACTACTCTCTTCACAAATAAGCAGCAAAAGCATTGGTGGTTCAGTGGTAGAATTCTCCGCCTGCCAACGCGTAAGGCCCCCTGTTCCGATCCCGGCCAATGCAATCCATTCTAACTTTCTATGATCGGCAAGTGTTAGAACTACTTAAGAAAATATCTGTAAAAACGTGGCTTAAACTACATCAGAGCAATCACCCCGAGAACATTGGTGGGTTCATTGGTATAATCTCCGCTTGTCCAAAATGCGGTATAAACCGCGGTCCCGATTCCTGGCCAATGCCTATCAATCGACTTTTGAGGTCACAAAGTTTAGAAACTGACGAAAATATCAGTAAAAACTAAAACTGCTAAAAACTACTTCACAAAATAAGCATCAGAAGCATGTGGTTCATGGTAGAATTCTCCCGCCTGCCACCGGATGCCCGGTCCTATATCCCGACAATGTCATATCCATCGACTTTGAGGTCACATAAGTTGAAACTACTGAAAAAACCCAACCACTAAAAACTGCTTAAAACACCTACTTGCACAAATAAGCATCAGAAGCAGTGGTGGTTCAGTGTTCGAATTCTCGCCTGGCCACGCTTTAGTGCCCGTTTCCGATTCCCGGCGCAATGGCATATCACTCGACTTTTCGATGTCGCAAAGTTTAGAAACTACTGAAAATATCTGTTAAAAACTACAACAATCAGAGACATCACCCTAACCACCAGAAGCATTGGTGGTTCGTGGTAGCATTCCCTTGCCATGCGGGAGACCGCGTGTCCGATACCCGGCCAAGTAGCATATCAGTGACTATTTTGAGGTCACAAATTTTTAGAAATATAAACATAAAGTTGAGAAAAAAGAGAACGCTGAACTACATCCGAAGACAGCAGCATAAGCATTGGTGGGTTCAGTGGTAAGAATTCCCTCTCCCGCCTGCCCCGGCGGGTATGCCCGTGTCCCTATTCAACGCGCCCTTCCAATGTGCCTAATCCATCGACGTTTGAGGTCCCAAAGGTTTTTAGAAACGCGAAAATAACCTCAGTAAAAACTGCTAACTACTTCACAAAATAGCAGCAGAAGCATTGGTGGTTCATTTCCGGGGCACGAACCGATACTTCATTACATCGATGCCTGCAAATAAAAAAAAAAAAAAAAGGCCATTTGCCACTGGAGGAACGTTTTAAAAGAAAATATAGTAGGTCCCACGGTGGCGGCCGGAAGGGGGAATTGGAGAGGCTGTGGAATTATTACAAAATAGATAGTGGAAGTCGGGACGGGGTACATAGGAATAAGGGAAGAGGACGTGTTAGTAGTACAGAGAAGAAGGGGAGGGGAGAGAGGAAGGGGTCTTGGGGGCGGGAATGAGGGTAGAAGTGGGGAGGAGAATAAGGTAGGGAAGGGGCGAGCAAAAGTGGTGAAGGAACGGAGGTTATAATAAAGAGAAGACCTGGGAGGAAGCCCTAGAAAAACAAGGATGGGACAAGGGAAAGGGCGTAGGAAGGAAGGGAACGGGTGTGTTGAGAATAGAAATGGGATGGTATGAGGGGGAATATAGGTTAAGGAAAACGGGAAAGGAGACGAGGATGGAGTATTTGGTGCTGTAGAAAGAGGAATCAAATTAGTGATATAACGGAGAGAAGGGAAAGAGGGGGGACTATGGGGCGGTCTGAACCCAGATAGGGAGAAGGTGGCAAAGAGAACGAGTATGGACGTGAAGTAGAGTTGAAAGCAGGGTGAAAGTCAAAAGGTGGGACAAGAGTGAAGTGTTGAAACCGGCGAGGTTTATAGTAAGATGAGGGGACAAGGAAGAGAAAGAATAGAGAGAGGCAGGCCTTAACGGAGAACAGTATGTTTGTAGAGACGAAGGTGTAAAACGACGGAAATTAGAGGATAGGAGGGAAGAAGCGTAAAGAAAAGGATGGGGAGCGATAAGCCGAAAAGCAGGCCATGAGGAACCGGGGGGAGTCGGTGGAAATTAAAGGAAGAAGTATAGAAATGTAGGGGAATAGACGAGATAAAGCGTGGGTGCGAAGGAAAGATTGGGAAAAAAAAAAGACCGTTCGAGGGATAGGGTGAGCAGGGGAAGTGCGGAACAAGAGACAGGAGCAGAGAGGAGAAAGCGAAGGGGTGGGGAGGGTCTGTGGGGAGTAGAACAAGAAAAAACGGTCCAAAAAACGAGAGAAGGGGAGTCCTATAGTGAGGATAAAGTGGAGTCGGTGAAAGTAGCAAGTGATCGTCGGAGAAGCGGTAGATCGGACGCGGTCAAGGTCGTAAAGAAAACCTGAACGGATGATAGGAGGGAAGGGGATGAGGATTTAGGAGTTAGGCCGCTGATCAGGGATATTAGAAAGTCAAGAAAAGTGATGAGACACATCGAGATCAGCCATAAACCACGCATTCTTAGGGGAGTAAGAAGATCAGTACAGAGTTAAGGGTAAGCCAAGCACTGGTGTGAGGTTAACAACCAGGAGCGGGAAGTGTAATGTCCAAGTTAGAGGTGACGAGCAAACATGGCACCGGATGTAGGATAGAACCGGTAGGGAACAAGGTCAAATGAAGCGAGCAGCAGATGGTACGGCAAGGTTTAGCTGAGGGGGGGGGGGACCGTGAGCCATAGGACCGAAGATGGGGTGGGTTACAGTGCGCCTGGATACGGGGATATATAAAGAGGGGGCGGATGAAAAAAACCAACGGGAGAGGGGGTATAGACGGGAAAAGACAGAGAGACAACAGAATCCACCAGCCAAAGTAGGAGAATAGGATGGGGGGTCTGAGGGCGTGGCACAGAAAAGTTAAGGAAGGAATGAAGTAATTAAAGGTAAAGGGAAGGGATCATGGATAGTTGAGGGAGAGAGGGAACAGGAATTGAAGAAGGGATAAGGCCCATCAGGTCGACGGAGGGGAGGACAAAAAGGCGACTTATGTGGGGGTTGAGGTGGAGGAGGAAACAGAGTGTAGGAAGGGGAGATGGCAGAGTTTAAATGCAAGGATAGTGAAAGAACGGGTCCCGGGGACGCGGTTGGCATGGGGTAAGGGGGGAGGGCGGGGGCACAGGTTTTGTGAGAGGGTCGGGATCATCCCGAAAATAACCTAAGAGAAGTCAAGGAGAGGAGACGAACAAATTGGTGAGAGGAGAAAGGAAGGGGATAGGAGAGGAGGAGGAATGAGGAAATAAAAGTAAGACTTCTAGCAAAATGGATGGGGGGTAACTGGAAATAGACTTTAGCCGAACAAAAGTATAGAGAAGTTAAACAAGCAGGATAAAATGGTAGTAACTCATTTAAAGTGGAGAGGTATGCATAGGGGAAAAGAGGGGAAAGAAAGGGCCTAACGGGTAGTTGGAGATAGGTGAGTACTGACGTGAGAGGGAGGACGTCACGCAAGTACGTAAATACGTGAAAACAGAAGGAGACATTGGGTACTAAGAGGCGTGAGAGTAAAGTAGATAGATAGCGTGAAGAGGATGGGAGTGGAGTGGCGGAGGAGGGTGAGCGGCGTGAAAGATACAAAATGCTGTTGAAGAGTAAATTTAAGATGAGGAATTCGGGGAAAGGTTGAGAAGGAGAAGGAAAATGGTAGGAAACGAGAAGGGACTGGAAGTTCCTCGCCTACGGAAGGGGAGTGGTGGATCAAAACGAGAATAGTGATCATAGATGGAATGGTGTAGAAAGGAGAGTAAAGATGAGGGTGGACGGTCAGTACACGCGCACGGAGAACGAGAGAGGTGTATAATCGTAGGGATAGTGCACAGAACATATTAGTGAGATGCCTGGGGGCAGAATATTAAACACACAGGGGGAGGTGAAAGTTAGATCGGAACAAGGAGGGGTGTCTGTTTGCATTCCTTCGATAAAAGGTGGGTCGAGCTAGATGTAAATGAGGTGCTGAAAAGTTAATAGTGAGGGAGAGTGGGCCGTATGAGCAAGAACATTGTTGGTAGTAGTGAAAGAGGGAGGGGAGGATGAATCGGATCAGTCCCAGTAAAGTCAAAATAGGGGTGAAGAAGAGAAAAAGGGGAATGGTGATTCATCGACCCAAGCGTGAAGCGTAACGATGAGGACTTCTGGAGAAAGGGGCTAAAGCAGAAAAGGAGCTACAGGACCGGTGCCGGCCACCACAAGCGCCCGGCGAGGCGAGCCCGCGAGGGACGCGAGTAGATCGCCACGAAGACAAGCGGCCCAGGTGGATGGGGAAAGGTGGACATACCGAAACGATTGGGTTCACAATGGCGGCGAGAAAATCCAGTGCGCGCCAGCGCGTTGAGCAGGATAGAAGGCGGATAAGGGGGGGTAGTCAATCAGTAGCGGATTGACAGTGACGACGGGAGACAGGAGAGCTCCCAATCAGAGGCCGGACGCAGTGACCACATTGATACCTATCCTGGAAAAGGCACACTCGGGCATATCCGTTGTAGAGGGGTGAGGATGGAGAGTTAGTGTTTGAGTGGCTCGCTGGGATAGGACTTATGTAATGTTACTGCCGTTAAGACTCGGATGCTCCTTCCCCATCGTTTCTTCCGCTCCTGGTCCGATTCCCGGCATGAATATCATTCGACTTTTCGAGGTCGCAAAAAAAAGTTTAGAAACTACTGAAAATTCTGTAAAACTGCTTAAACTACATCAGAAGACATCACCAGAAGCATTGGTGGTTCAGTGGTAGAATTCTCGCTTGCCATGCGGGAGACCCGGGTCCGATTCCCGGCCAATGCATATCAATCGACTTTTGAGGTCACAAAGTTTAGAAACTACTGAAAATATCAGTAAAAACTGCTTAAACTACTTCACAAATAAGCAGCAGAAGCATTGGTGGTTCAGTGGTAGAATTCTCGCTGCCACGCGGGCCCGGGTCCGATTCCCGGCCAATGCATATCAATCGACTTTTGAGGTCACAAAGTTTAGAAACTACTGAAAATATCAGTAAAAACTGCTTAAACTACTTCACAAATAAGCAGCAGAAGCATTGGTGGTTCAGTGGTAGAATTCTCGCCTGCCACGCGGGAGGCCCGGGTCCGATTCCCGGCCAATGCATATCAATCGACTTTTGAGGTCACAAAGTTTAGAAACTACTGAAAATATCAGTAAAAACTGCTTAAACTACTTCACAAATAAGCAGCAGAAGCATTGGTGGTTCAGTGGTAGAATTCTCGCCTGCCACGCGGGAGGCCCGGGTCCGATTCCCGGCCAATGCATATCAATCGACTTTCGAGGTCACAAAGTTTAGAAACTACTGAAAATATCTGTAAAAACTGCTTAAACTACATCAGAAGACATCACCAGAAGCATTGGTGGTTCAGTGGTAGAATTCTCGCTTGCCATGCGGGAGACCCGGGTCCGATTCCCGGCCAATGCATATCAATCGACTTTTGAGGTCACAAAGTTTAGAAGATTAAACATAAAGTTGAGAAAAACGCTGAAACTACATCAGAAGACAGCAGCAGAAGCATTGGTGGTTCAGTGGTAGAATTCTCGCCTGCCACGCGGGAGGCCCGGGTCCGATTCCCGGCCAATGCATATCAATCGACTTTTGAGGTCACAAAGTTTAGAAACTACTGAAAATATCAGTAAAAACTGCTTAAACTACATCAGAAGACAGCAGCAGAAGCATTGGTGGTTCAGTGGTAGAATTCTCGCTTGCCACGCGGGAGGCCCGGGTCCGATTCCCGGCCAATGCATATCAATCGACTTTTGAGGTCACAAAGTTTAGAAGATTAAACATAAAGTTGAGAAAAATGCTGAAACTACATCAGAAGACAGCAGCAGAAGCATTGGTGGTTCAGTGGTAGAATTCTCGTGCCACGCGGGAGGCCGGGTCCGATTCCCGGCCAATGCATATCAATCGACTTTTGAGGTCACAAAGTTTAGAAACTACTGAAAATATCAGTAAAAACTGCTTAAACTACTTCACAAATAAGCAGCAGAAGCATTGGTGGTTCAGTGGTAGAATTCTCGCCTGCCACGCGGGAGGCCCGGGTCCGATTCCCGGCCAATGCATATCAATCGACTTTTGAGGTCACAAAGTTTAGAAACTACTGAAAATATCTGTTAAAACTACATCAGAAGACATCACCAGAAGCATTGGTGGTTCAGTGGTAGAATTCTCGCTTGCCATGCGGGAGACCCGGGTCCGATTCCCGGCCAATGCATATCAATCGACTTTTGAGGTCACAAAGTTTAGAAACTACTGAAAATATCTGTAAAAACTGCTTAAACTACATCAGAAGACATCAGCAGAAGCATTGGTGGTTCAGTGGTAGAATTCTCGCTTGCCATGCGGGAGACCCGGGTCCGATTCCCGGCCAATGCATATCAATCGACTTTTGAGGTCACAAAGTTTAGAAACTACTGAAAATATCAGTAAAAACTGCTTAAACTACATCAGAAGACATCACCAGAAGCATTGGTGGTTCAGTGGTAGAATTCTCGCTTGCCATGCGGGAGGCCCGGTCCGATTCCCGGCCAATGCATATCAATCGACTTTTGAGGTCACAAAGTTTAGAAACTACTGAAAATATCAGTAAAAACTGCTTAAACTACTTCACAAATAAGCAGCAGAAGCATTGGTGGTTCAGTGGTAGAATTCTCGCCTGCCACGCGGGAGGCCCGGGTCCGATTCCCGGCCAATGCATATCAATCGACTTTCGAGGTCACAACTACTGAAAATAAAAAAAAACTACCTACTTCACAAATAAGCAGCAGAAGCATTGGTGGTTCAGTGGTAGAATTCTCGCCTGCCACGCGGGAGGCCCGGGTCCGATTCCCGGCCAATGCATATCAATCGACTTTCGAGGTCACAAAGTTTAGAAACTACTGAAAAATCTGTAAAAAACTGCTTAAACTACATCAGAAGACATCACCAGAAGCATTGGTGGTTCAGTGGTAGAATTCTCGCTTGCCACGCGGGAGGCCCGGGTCCGATTCCCGGCCAATGCATATCAATCGACTTTTGAGGTCACAAAGTTTAGAAACTACTGAAAATATCAGTAAAACTGCTTAAACTACTTCGAATAAGCAGCAGAAGCATTGGTGGTTCAGTGGTAGAATTCTCGCCTGCCACGCGGGAGGCCCGGGTCCGATTCCCGGCCAATGCATATCAATCGGCTTTCGAGGTCACAAAGTTTAGAAACTACTGAAAATATCTGTAAAAACTGCTTAAACTACATCAGAAGACATCACCAGAAGCATTGGTGGTTCAGTGGTAGAATTCCTGCCAAATATATTAAGATATTCTTTTAGGATGATAAGAAAACTGTCATTGATTAGTGGAGTGCAAAAATCTGCACTACAAACATTGATTGTTTACACAGGAGGCGTGGGTTCAATTCCTGGCCCAAGCATCCAGATTTCCAAAATAGGATGCAAAGAATGACTACTTAATTCTAATCTTCCAGTTCTTTTCACATTATAAGTGTTTGTGAAGTGCAAGAAAAGAGGGGATGATGGATTCGGATCAGGCACCAATCTGATTTAGAAAGAAGCAAAGAAATGGATATATGGATGGATGTATGGTTCATTGAGTTAATGACACAAAAACTAATCCTTGGCAACACAGGCTGATGTTACGCTTATAAATGTTTTGCTCTGCTCTGCCCATATACCTTTCTGTAGATGAGTTGTAAACACAGGGCCAGGGGGGCTTTTTACAATCACAGAATATCAAGCATATCAATTTTCAAAATGAACACTTGGGATCATAACGAAGTCTTTCCTACAAATCAATCCGTTGCATTGCATAGACATTTTTGGCATACATGGCATTCATATGAATGATGTATGGCTCTATGGGCACTATGCTTCAAATTAAAAGCTGACAACTGAACAGCAATGCAGCTCCCTCCTTCAATCACCTCGCAGCACCCCACCCCTCTGCAGTGGGGAAAGTCCATCTGCTTCTCTTCTGCTTGGCATGATATTATTGCATTCAGAGGGACTTGTGCTGTGACTGCAGGATTTGGACTTTCTACGCCATGTGCTGCATTGTTCTGAGTTTGGGCTCTTCTGATTGGATTAAGGGCTTTCCTACAGGAGTCTTTTCTGTGTGGGAGCAGTGGTCCAGCAGCCACAGAAACTGCACAGATCAGCCTTTTTCCAAAACACACTTGCTGTGTGTCAATGTCATAGTTGTGAGGTGTGGTGCTGTGAGCTGCTGGAGCGGGGTGGGTTTAACAGACTGCAGTCCAAAATCAGTTGCCCACGTGCGACGTAAAATATCAGTGCCAGTCTGGCGAAATGACCTTTAACAGGGGATCATTGTAAATGTGGTTTTCTCTCAATCAGACTCATTTACCAGAAATGGTAATACTGTGGTATTTTGAGATATACGCCACCAAATGATTACCATGTTCTATGATACTACAAGGGAATTTAAAGAACAAGGTTTTTGTACCTTGTCAACAATGGTTAGCTTTGGCAGCCCCTGCAGGTAGATGCTGTAACAACACCACAATGCAAGCAAAAATGTTTCTTCATTGACTCGAAAATTTATTTTGCATTCTGATTAAATAACAATTTCTGATACTCTTTTACACAATTTGCATTTCGTACCGCCTGCTTGGTATCTTTGTGCTTTAGTTGAAAAAAAAAACACAAGCAGATGTATGCCGAAGCAAGCTGCACTCTGTATAATGTCAGATTGATTAACTATTGAAGTATTAATAGATTTCTGTTTACTGGAATAATAAAAGCATTGGCCTTAATATTATTTGAAAAACTAAACAAAAATAGAAATGTTGTCTCGGGAATAAAGTAAAAAAGTTAGCAATATAGTGGCACTATAATTTGTAATTAAAAAGAAATAAAAACTTAACTAAAGGAAAACAATTTTTAGCTTGTCTAGCAACATAAAAAATAAACAAATGAACATTAAAATTAAAACGCATATAAGAAAACTGCTAAAAATTAAACTAATATTAACATAAAAACAACAAATATAAAATAAAAGCTCATTCAAAATATTAATAAAACTACCATAAAACCGAAAAACGAAATTATTTGTCATCTTATTTCAACACACACAGTTTGTAAAGTAACCTGCAATTTTATGGTTTAAACAGAGATGGCGCTATAGAGGCAAAAGTTAATGTGCAACAGACTGATAAAGTGGTTTCGAGGGTCAAATGTAAGGTGGATTGACAAAGGGGATCAATTCATAGAATGATTGAATTAAGTGAAGACTTTTCTTAAATCCATGGAGGAGCTAACCGTCCTGCTTAATAAGAGAACTAGCGGCTCTAATTGCCTCATACATCCACACTGCCCTTTGGGATATTGACATGTTTTTACCAAGAGCTATCACGACCGATTAAAAGCAACTGCAAGATCAGAGAAAGGCAACAATGAAAATCACAAACAAGCAGGAAATTGTCAGACATATGCCACGTTCTTTCATTACACATTTCATCTCTTCATTACCACCAAACACAATCTTTCAACTGTTAAAGATCTACACGAGGCTTTCCATGCTGTAAATCAGTTGACTTAGCAAATCCCCAGATGTATGCGCTGAGCTTCGACACGTTCATGAAGAAGGCTTTTCCTCTCTCTTCACACACAGACTTAGGAGTAAAATCCATTCAAAAACCTCTCACCGCAAATCCGGGCATTTACAGAGACCAGGCGCTTTCTCTCCGCCACCGTGACTCTCGAAAAAACATTGTCACAATTCTGTTTCCAAGGCATATTTGAATACAGTCCTATACATAAACCCTGGCATGTGCTCTATATAAAATTAGGTCCCTGAGACGTTTTTTTAGATATTGTGACAAAGCTCTTCTGATCTGAGGTCTACGACAAATTTTAGATTTTACTTCTCCTTTGACTTACCCTTGGGATGGTGTTTGTGGTCATACAGAGAGCATAGTAGCTCAAATTGCGTAAGAGAAAAAAGTCATGGCGAGATCTTTAATAATATTGACTTTTGTTAGCAGGCTTGACAAATCTGAGCTCAGTTTGTGACATCTCTTTTGAAACTCCAAAGGTGACATTTGTCAGAGTTTATTGTGTGGCCGAGAGTATTGAAAGCAATCATTATAATAAAGATAATAGCACACGATGTGTGTGATAGTGTAGCTCTGAAAATGGAGAGCCCTGCTTCCTCGTATGTGTGAAGAATGAATGTAAGCAGTCTGTCAAGTTGTAAAGCCGTAAGTGAACGAATAACAAAGTTATTGGCTTGTAAAAAAAGGAGTCGACTCTGAATCGTGCGAACGAGTCGTCTGTCGTTCTAATTTGAGTTCCGGGTCGGATTTGCGTCACTCCGTTTAATGCCCGCCTAAGGAGTCTTGAGTCTCTTAGACATTTCCTAGAACTACGTGTGGTATGGTCTTCTTCTGCAGTGCGTATTTGGAGTTTCTGCACGAGAGCGCCCTCTGGCTTTCGGATGCAGCAGCATTTTACCGTACTTCACTCACAGTTGTGCAACAATCACGTGATATATATTTTCAATTACTCGGCAGATGTCTAATGTACGTAAACTTGTTGTTGGACACTCCATAAACCAAAGTAGGACCTAAAAAAATTTCCATAAAACCCCGTTCAGTGCTAATGCTGCGTTCTCGCACGTACGTTTTTGTTAGCACGGGTCTAATGTCTGCACATTCTCCTTTTCTGCCTGTATAATGCTCTGACTTGAATTATTGGAGAGAGACATCTACTAAGAAGTGATGGATTGTATAACAGTAGCAAAAATGAACCCCACGGCTGATAGATCCTGTAAGATCTACTGTACAGCCGATTGGTGCCGATTGTCTGCTCGGTGTTTTCAAACATCAGCGCTCTGGGAATTTGAGTCGGCACATTTGCTTGCGTTCTGACTACCATGATGCATACATTTTTTGCATTATCTGGACAGGGCTTACAATCCCACAATATATCAATATATCTACATCATAGTAACAAAATTAACTTGAAAAACAGTGGGATTAGAAATAAGTGTAAACACTTTGCGCAAGCTTCATGTTCTGTACCAGGAGCTCCCCACCTGAAAAATGGGTTGGGAAGGTGGAGTATCTGATGGGATTAAATCAAGCAGTGCAGTGCCAGGGCTTTATCTCTTCAGCTCTTCACCAATACAAAGCAAAGCAAACCGTACAGAAATCAGATCCAGGAAAGATGATTTAAGCTTTAGAGTTCAGCACAACGAGTGTAGGTCTGGTTTGTTGGAACAAGCTTTGTGAGACGTGTGGACGACCGCGCCGCTGTCAGTCCTCCGGGGGCCAGCTGTTTATTTGATATGTAGGTCAAACACATTTAAACACAGCCTGTAAGGAGGTCAGGAAGCAGGAATGAAAGAATGAAAAACAAAAGAGGGTAGACTAAAAAAACGACGAGAGAGGAGGACTTATCATCATTTTTTTTCAATAATTTGTGCCATTCAAAATGTTTGTATGTAAAACATTAAAACTTCTTCAATTCCTTAATATTGTGAATTAACACTCAGGAACTGATCCGTGCCTACATGCCCATGTGCACACGTGTGTCTCTGCCAGCTTTGGGCACATAAGCACGTATGCTGCAACCCCAGTGCCCCACATGTGTTCAGCTCAATGTGTCTAACACGCGAGCCAAAAACTCCATGACAACCTCTTTTTGCAACCGTCCGCAGGACAACATTTGGGTCAGACTCCCATCATGTCTGACTACAGCAACGGTTGTATGTTCACCACACAGGCAGGGAGCCAAACACGCTCGACCGAACGCACAGCAGAACGAGGAATATATTCGATGACAAACACCAACTCCTCGCTGCTCTCCGGCACATCCGCAAACGCTTTCCCAATAAACACCGCGTCGACGCATCATGGGCGACCCCTGAGGAGAACCGAGACCTCCGCATGAAAAGGGACGATTACACAGACTTGTCGCCGTTATATCTGCAGCCCTGCTGACTACTTTATTAAACAGATACATCATTTGATTTCATCACAGAGGCAATTACGGCCGAGATGCGATCGGTCGCCTCGCAGGAGCTCCGGCTTGATGAAATAACAACTGCTGCTGTGCCGTCTTGCGTTCTCGCATGCAGGGTTTTCGGGAGCTGCTTAAATGTGTGGGTGATTAGCCTGGAAACGGAAACAGATTTGAGGACTAACAGCGTCGGCGTCTCGTGCGTTGAGACACGCAACATACCGACCACCGAAATTCATTGCCTCTGTTATATTTCACCTCGAAATAAAAAAAGATGATAAATAGCAACAAGGAAAGGAAACGATTAGATCACCCAAACAAACAAAAATCTGTCATCATTTATTCACATTTCTGTTGTTTAAAAACTGACTCTTTCTTCATGCAAATCACAAACGAAGATATTTTGAGAAATGTCTCTGTGGTTTTGTGTTCATACAGTGGATGTCAATGGTGTTGGTTACCAGCATTCTTCAAAATATCTTCTTTTGTGTTCTGCAGATGATATTAAGTCATACAGGTTTGACATAACATGAGGGGGGGCGTAAACGATGACGGAATTCTCTTTTCGGGATGAACTATCCCTTTGAAAAATCAATTCTTTGTCGTTAATGCTATACCAAAAACCTCATTCTCATTAATATAATAAAAAGAAAACAAGGACTGAATATTTAAATTGTCAAGTGTTTATACAACATGGTAATACATTTGTATTATGATGATAAAAAACTTCATCAGAGTAATGAGAATATAAGGAAAATCACTGCTAAATATAAAGGGAAATACAAAAAAGTGGTTAACAAAACCGTCTAACAAAACTGCCAAAAATTAATTTGCCTAAAGGTAAAATCGTTTTTTAATAGGCTTAATTTTAATTTTAATTAAATTAATTACTTGGATATATATTACCTTTGTTTTGAGAAATTCACAGAAATGTCCTTTAACTCTGTTGCACATATGCTCAGTTATCAGAGTGCCAAAAATGTTTTTTCTACCGCTTTCTCGCTCCCTTTTTCAAATGCTCGGTCTTTCTTCCTTCAGCTACAGATCCTCTCTCTTTAACACAAAGCATCTCTTTCGTGCCAGAGGAGAGAAAAAAATCAATGTGGTTAACAGGACCCCGATAGCTCTCCTAAAGAGAAGAGAGGTGGGCATCTTCAGAGGCTCACAGCATCAGCACCATACTCTTATTCTCCCTATAACATAACAACAATATATTTACACCCTAATAGTCCATTCTTACACACCTTACATTCTAAAGTCAAAAGCATTCATTCTTCTCTCCAAGATCACCTCTGAAGATGTGTCAGGAGAAACGCTGGAGGGCATTTCGGCATAACAGGCTTCCATAACACAGATTGAAAGTACAGAGGTTCACAAATTCCGTGAGTTTTGGTGATCTCGGCTTGTTATTGTTTGGCCTTGTTTAGACATACGCTTGCGATGAAACGAGGAGCTAAACTGCAGCTGTCGAAATCTCTCGAACTGGGTTAATTGCTCTGGGATGGGGAGACAACATGGATATCATTAAAAATATTTTCCCCGCCGTAATGACTTTCTCAGCGTACCTGCCCAGCGCGTGGAGGAAAAGACATTCCCTGTGTTCTGCAGTCTCTTTGGTGCTATAGAGTTAGAGAAAGTTGTGACATCTGAAGGAGGAACATAATGTATTCATCCTGTTTTACCTGTCCACATCTGACAGATGGAGACTAGAGGGGCGAAAACGCCAGAAAAAGATAGCAGAAATGATAGCACAGTAAGAAAAATTATTTCATCATTTCTTCACCCTCATGTTATCCAAACCGTTTATTTTTATTTTACCGTTTTTTCTGGAGTTGTGAACACAAAAGAAGATATTTAGAAAAATGCTGGTAATTAAACAACATTGTCCCCCATTGACTTCAATTATATGCACACAAAACCACTGAGACATTTCTCAAAATATCTTCTTTTGTGTTCCACATACAGGTTATGGATGACATTAGACCTTTATTTTTGGGTGAACTATTCCTTTAAACGAATGAAGCAGTAAACTCTCAAACCCTTATTTATGTCATGAATCTGACAGGAGAACCCAGACAGCCAAGGTGCAACAGACTTTTAATAAACAACGAACCCACAATGGGGGCAAACAGCACATGATAAACACAACAAAAAAAACACTTCCCACGAGGAGGCAAAACCAATAAAATCAAAACCGCTAGAATAAAAAGTCCACTTCTCTAGACGGGCAAAATTTGACGCAGGGGGATAACAGAACAAGAACTTTACACAACAAACCGGCACAGGACAGTGAACGCGAGGGCATAAAATGAGGAAAACTAACGAGGGAAAATGACAAAGGGCAGGTGAAGGGAATGAAACACTAAGGGGAAGAATACGGGAAACAAGGGGGCGGGGCCAAGACACACGACAAGAGAGCACGTGGCGCAAAAGGACAACAAAGGCCAAGGGCTTCCGAGCACAAAAGATAAGGTACTGTCACGACCCTGTCCACAGAACTAGAAAACTCCTGACAAGAAGGACAGGATCATGACAATTTAAGCATCTTATGTAGACTTCAGGATTGACTTAATCCAGTTGTCCACCCCTTGCCTTTACTTCAGTCTGAGATTTAAGCTTACTGTGTATGTGTCCTAATAGGGAGACAGGTGGACAGATGCAGAACTCTTACCAGGCCTGAGACTTCCTCCTGGGCACGTTCTGTTTGCTCCACTTGGAGTGTGGGGTCAGGTGATAGACCAGCTGCCTGCAGATCTTCTCAGTGGACTTGAGAGCATCAGACTCCTGCAAAAGCCAGAAGGGGTGATGAAGAACTATTCCGGGAAACAGCTTATGATAATTTACAAGGAATGCCGATGGAACGTTGTTTACCAAGAATGTGTAGAAAGTCTGCTGCTATTTAAAGAGTTCTCCTTAGAGAGGGAGTGAAAGTTATAAAGTGGATTTAGCTTTGGTTGACTTTGGTTGTAGGAAAATCACTGTAATGATTGTCCATATATGATTTTACAGAGGTGAGGGGGTTGTTAGGATCGGAGTACTATAGAATCAACATGCAGAGATGCAAATTTAAAGGTGTGACGATTAAAGATACAATTTTGGGGAAGATCTATTGACAGAAATGCAATATAATACACATAACTATCTCATCAGATGTATATAAAGACATTAAATAATGACGCGTTATGTTTTTATTACCTTAGAATAAGCTATTTCTATCTACATACACCGCGGGTCCTCTTACATGGAAATTTCCATGTTGTTTCTACAGTGGCCCTAAATGGACAAACTGCTTCGTAAAAAAACGCAACGACATCTTTGTCCTGTGAGAGGTGCTGTAGTGCCGCGGGTAGCAATTCCCAACCTCACCGCTAGATGTCGCTAAATTTCATACACTGGACCTTTAAGAGCGAGATTATTGGCAGCATCCCTCACACTCCCAATTGCATTCATTAACATGACTATAATGTAGAAAAAAAAGCGATATATCATGGTAGAATATGTTGCACTGCCTTTAATTTCTGCTTTGAGAAATAAAAAATGACTGTATTACAGTAATGAGAATCAAATGAGAATCACTATTGAGAATAATGAGTCACATCAAGACACATTACTGTAATGAGAATTTGGTGCTAACTGTTATGAGTGTATAAAAACGTAATGGTCTCAAAATGAGCTTCATTTATTTCACGCCAAATGTAATTACTTTTTCATTTATTTAGAATTAAAATGATTAACGTTGGATTTTCATTGGCTGCTTTGCAGTGTGTTTGAATGTGGCTCATCCGGTCGCAGGTTTTAAAGCCAGACCTAACATGAAAAAAATTATGAACTTTATTTAACGGGACAGTTACCCACAAAAAGACAAATCCGTCATCATTTACTCACTCTCATGTCATTCCAAACCTGTATGACTTTCTTTCTTCTGAAGAACACAAAAGAAGATATTTTCAAGAACGTTGGTGACCAAACAACACTGCCCCCCATTGACTTCCATTGTATGGACACAAAACCACGGAGACATTTCTCAAAATATCTTCTTATATATCTTCATATATAGGTTTTCAACAACATGAGAGTGAATACATGATGACATAATTTCATTTTCTGGAGAACTATTGCTTTCAATATTCTTTGTTTAATTGTAATTAATTGAGCTTCGCAGAGCAACACCCTTCCTAAATGTGCATCCTTTTTTAAAGGTTGGTTTTTTGAGCGGCCTGAGTACTTCATGGCTTTCTGGGGGGATAAGAGGTTGGTTTAATATGATCTCAAGGCCTTCTCTCAACATTCCCTCAAGCCATTTCTGCATCAAAACAAGCTTTGCCTCGGCTCTCCCTCTTTAAACGGATTGGCTGTAGAGGAGTCGAGTAAATCAAATCAGAGCTACAACCCAACAACTAGACCACAGCAGCAATACACAAAAGACTTGACTGGAGCGTTCGTGCTCATCTCATCTTGTTTATGATCTTTACTCAAATGAAACGACACAAATTTCTCGGAGATGTTTCTTAATTCCCTCCTGACGGCTATTAAGACAAAATTAAGACATTTATTCCATCTCTGTTGCATACAAACCTGATCGCTGGTAGCAATGAGTGAATGCAATTATTGGACTGCTTACATTGAGCTTTTCATTGAACTCCATTAATAAAGACGACGTCCATTCCATACACGCCAGAGAGATACGGCTGATTGAACCATTTAAAGGTCCAGTGTGTCATTTTTTCGGAGGATCGACTGACAGAAATGCAATATAATATACATAATGTTGAGTTCAGAGGTGTATAAAGACCTTACATAATGAAGCTGTTGTGATGTTTTCATTACCTTAGAATGAGCTATTTCTATATACATACACCGCGGGTCCCCTTACATGGAATTCACCATGTTGTTTCTACGGTAGCCCTTAATGGACAAACTGCTCTACAGAGCGCGTTTACGTAAATACATCATCTCCTTCGGCAAAGAAGTGAAAACGTGACGACATCTTAGTCCTGTGTCAGCCACCGTAGCGTTTCGAAGGGGAGGGGTGGAGTGTGCCGTTGGTTGCAATCTCACCACTAGACGCCGCTAAATTTCATACACTGGATCTTTAACACGCAACTGCCAAAATATAAAAGCTTTGATGAAAAAAGCGGCAGTTGACAAATCTGAGATGAACCGGAATAGCATGCGTCCCCTCAGGAGGTTTTATTAATGGAACCCTCTCGCTGGCCTTTCTGTCCAATTAAGTCCAAACCGAACTGCAGAACTTCAACAACGAATGAAAACATCACTGATGGCTCAATTAAAGGATCAATGCCTGTTTTTCACACTAACTTACGACACGGCTGATGTACGAGCCCCTTGAATCCAGAAGCGGCCGATGGGTGACAGCTGCCTGTGGTCTTAGCGGGGCCGCCAAGCTTCTTACCACCGGCTAAAAATAAATGCTCTACATATCTGGATTCTGCAATGAACATGTGAGCAGGTTTTGGGCCAGGCTCTTGCCGATATCTAGAGATAATGCTGACAGCACTGGCTGATATCAAGTCTTGAGCATCACGTCTCGGACCTTTAGCTAGTAATGTTGAGGGTCAACTTGGCTTATTAGTGCTTACCCGTTTCGGACACTGCATGTCCCTGGCCAAATTGAGAAGAAGCTCATGGGAAATTGGATCCACCAAGTTGAGGAAGGCTGCATTTTTGTAGAGGATCTCATTAAGAGATGTTCCCTCAAGACCCAAGTCCTGTTGAGAAAGAAAGAGATCAAGATAGCGAAAGTGAGAGACACTGTTAAGCATGTAGGATTGCAAATTCAAGTAGACCCTTTAAAGGTCACAGATAAACCGTGATATTCAACAACTTAATCCTTTCATCCCAAATCTCTTTTCGGGAGATTACGTGAGGTTGGTTTTGAATGACATGAATCCGTGGAGATAAAGTAATCTCACCATCATGTTTACTTCTTGTGCTTTATTAAAACAGCCCGAACGGTTTGTTGATGTATTGCTGGACTAGCGCTGCTAACTTTTAAATCCAGGGTCTTTATGTAAGGCAGAGAAAGCGTGTACAGACACAATGACAGCTTATTAGTCGTGCTTATCTCATACGGTTTAAGTGTTTTCCCCAGATGAACAGCCAGTCTGACAACCAGCAAAGAAATTAAAACTCAAGACGCAGAACCAAGAAAAGTTTCCAGAGGATAATGTATGTGACAATTCAATACATTATAGGATACTGGATGCATGATGTTAGTGTCATGATAATTTCAACAGAATTTTAAAAATGAAACTTTAACTCAAATTCAACTAAATTCAAATAACATGAACAATTTCAACCTGATCTCATAAGAATTCGTAACTACTTTCCAAGGTGGCCAATTCGTAAGTTGTGAAAACGTATGATTATAAAAAGTCATGCTGAAGCCCCTCCCCTGACCCCACCCCTAAACATAACGTCACTGGAGCGAAAGCAAATCGTACTAAAAGTACCAATAAGATCGTACGAATTCATTTGAATAAGCAACCTCGTAAAATAGTTACGAATTTCCATGAGACTGTGTTGACAAGGCATGTACAGTAACATT
The DNA here is from genome assembly GCA_006030095.1 of Triplophysa siluroides. Classification (NCBI taxonomy): domain Eukaryota; kingdom Metazoa; phylum Chordata; class Actinopteri; order Cypriniformes; family Nemacheilidae; genus Triplophysa; species Triplophysa siluroides. The sequence goes on from VCII01000020.1 coordinate 2,857,985, forward strand.
TTATATTGCATACAGCAAAACATTAAAGGTTTAATTGAACCTTCTGTATATAAATAATAATAACTAAAAGTAAATTCGTTACATTTTTTTTACATAAAATAAAAATTAAGAAAATAATTAAGAAAGTTAACCCCAAGAGAGAACTTTGTAAAAAAATATATATGTTGGAATATTGCCATAGCTCTACAATACTTATCATCGTTTTACGTATCACGATATCGAAACACCCCTAAAAGCAAACATGAGAGAACTGAAGAACAGAAACATGTTTTAATGCCTCGAAGTAAATGTCAACATCTCCCATGAGTCAATAACAAAACAGATTCCAAAGAAACTGATGCAGACACAAAGGAATGCTGGGCTTCATCCAGAGAAGGGGAAAACTCATATCAGTGTTTCCCACACTTTTGCTCAGGCTGATATCTTTCTCATTTTCCCTTGATGTTTTTAGAAAAGCTTACCAAGTTAGTCCCATCCCTATTGAAAAAAATCAACAATCTAATTAATGGAAGGTTTCCATTAAAATACCGTTACAACATGTCTTTTTGTCGTGTGTTTTTGGCATTATTCCAAAAAGGATTTATTGATGTTCTATTGGTTTCCATCTGCCAGATAACATCCCACCTTATAGGAACCATTATAGTTTCCACTACAATTCTCATTATAACTATTGAATCCATCGTGTTTTGGGCAGGGTTCTATAGTTCTTTCAGTAGGGATGAAATCATTTCAATTACTTTCCACCTTAAACAACAGTAAAGAAAAATCTATTTCAGATAAACCCCTAAATGACACATTAAAAACATAAACATCAGTTGTTCTTTTTAAATGTCAGTCAGACCATCTTCTTTTTTTGTGTGGGTGGTTCCTAGCTGGAATGTGTTGTTTGTCAAAGGTCTGGCGTCAGGAGACTATATCTGGGGTAATAAAGATAAAACCCCAATCAAAGAGACGACGCATTAAATTCACCGATATTCTACAACCATATCACATTTTTGCATTGACAGCCACAGCGTGTGCTCGCGCAGTGGAGCTCGTAAGCCGAGTTGGCTTTGCTCAATGTGAGTCAACAGTGTAAAATGAGCACAGGAAGAGCTACAGCAGAGATAAGCAACGATGCTTTGTTCGGTGTTCTCTCTCTGTGGGGCAAAAGGAAACATTTCGACCCCCAGATGATTAATCTCCATTCTTCCGAAAACGGAAAAGCTGCTTTGCAATTCACAGCTATTCATTTTTGTTTCAGCAACTTGTGGCGTGAAAGGAAGAGCGATTGGCCCTGCAGTGCCCTTCTCTTCTCGAGCGGGGTGTTGAAGGGATACTTTCTCAACCAAATATAAACTTCTGCATGCGCGTGAACCAGAGGCTTGTTGTTACTGCAGATGACGCAGGCGTGTCGTAAGTTCCGGTGCATTTTCCGTTCCAATAGGATAGTGTCTACTCTGGCGGGAGTACAAGGAAAAACAAGCCTCTGGTTCAGGCGCATTCGAGAGATGAATGAAGCTAGACATCAACGTTAATAGCGCTGTCGATATGGATATTTCTCGTAAATGAATGCATCAAATCGCTCCAGAAGACCTTCTAAAAGACCGCGGAGCCGTGTTGAACAGTTCTTTCATCGATGGATGCACTTTTTGGAGCTTCAAAAAGTCAACACCCATTCACTCCCATTCTACCACTTCAATATGAAGCAACTATTTTAAAAGACAGAGTGAAAAAATTAACAGAACGATTCATCAACTGATATCATTATGCACGCTATTTATGATTACTATAAAAAAGGGTGCGACCAAATTGTTAGTTGGTGCGACCAAATGAGAAAGTTGGGAAAAATGGGGAAATGAGTCCTGCGCTTGGAAGTAAAATGATACGTGGTATTATAACTCCGACTGCATTATTCTTCAAAAGAAAAACATATTCAGTTAGGATGCTTTGAGAGTGAATAAAAAAAAGTTTTGATTTGGTAGTAAAGTATATCCTTTTAACAGCTTCCAGGGCCACAGTGGGTGACATGACTACATGTTTGGAAAGCTTTTCGACTGGCTGGGCATCCTCGTGAAGTATCATATCCTGACAAGGCTACTGAGGACTGGATTTACACAAACCTGAGACTAAATCTGAATGTAGCTGCATAAATACTGCATAATTTTTTTATTATTAATAATAAAAAACGTTATTCCTGAATGAGACATCTGTCTTTACACCCGTGCAAAACCAAAAGACAAACGTTACTATTGCCCATGTTGAAGGGAGAGTTCACACGGAAATTAACTTTCTTACATCATTTATTCACACTCATATCGTTCAAAACCTGCGTGACTTTCTTTCGACTGCAGAACACAAAAGAAGACATTGTAAAGAACGTTGACCAAACAACATTGCCCTCCATTGACTTCCATCGTATGAACACAAAACCACAGAGACATTTCTCAAAATATCTTCTTTTGTATTTCACAGTCTTATACATAAAAATGAATAATGACGGGGTTTTTTTTGTGCGGATCCATCCCTTTAACAAAACCTCTAACACTATAAATATGGCTGTGTGGGTCACCCCGCAATGTCCGTCCTGCAGACGTGAACGATGACTCAAATCTTGTAGCTTATTTCGGAGAGCCGCTTTAACTTCTCAAGTCATAAAACTAACGCTTGGCGGAAGATAAAACCCAATAAAATCCAAGAGATTTCGAGAATAAGTGTTGATGCTTTTGTATTTAACCCTTCAAATAGAATAAACAAGATCATCACTGGCCTCAATCTGAGCTCATCTGGTTCTTCATTATGATGAAACGATGGACTCACAGAGGGACCACTGAGGGTCCTGTCAATCATCAGAAGATGCAATATCTAAGCACTACCCCTTGAGACCCCAGAGCCGGTCAAACAGTAATAAGCTTTCACTTGTGCGGGGGATACAAACCATAACGAGTAAGCAACTATAACATAAAACATAATGTGATCTTGAAAGAACATGATAACATTTTTCACTTATGACGCAGACTTTAATATCCTAGAAAATCTGAATACTGTGACGTTATCTCTAGTGGAGATTCGTGTGAAGTCTTTATTTTCCTCAAAAGCACAAATTGAAAAACAGGAGACTTTAGAAGAACTCCACATTTGCAACCTGTACCCAAGTGTTTATATTGAATAGCAAGAAGCACAGACACATGCAAATGGTTCACAAATGTTGTGTTTTACCTTTCTGAGCAGTTTCAACACGTCGGTGGCTTGTTCCACCTTGTGTTCTTTCAGCAGGGTTTGGAGTTCCCGAACCCAAGCCACTCTGCGCACATACGGACTCGGACTGGGTTTGCGCAGCATCCCGGGCAGCTTGTTTCGATCGGACCATCAAAGAACTGAACAAGTCTTCTCTTCCTCTTCTGCCCATCTTCTCCGTGTCGTGATGCTGGCGTCCCCTTCGGAAAGAAGTCGCCTGGCCGTCCAAACTACTCTGCCTGGTCAGCTTCGATCCCATGTCCCAACTTTAAGTCAGTCTTACTATCGAGCTCAATAACGCTGTTGAATCAAGCGTGCTTAAAGTAAACATCACCAAACGCAATTATTTCCTAAATGCCCGCGCAAACTCGCGCCTGACCGGGATGAACATGTTTGCGTCCTCGTGTCGTTTGAGAAAGATTCAATGTGTTTAATAAGCAGCGCGTGGAAAGATGGAAATGTCAATTTCTCTGTGGCCCTCGCGCACCTCCGCTGTGTTTGTGTTCTCTCAGGCTTCCCCACAGGTCACGCCCACGTCCACTCTCGTGTCCAATAGGAGCGCAAGGTTCCCACATGTGTTTGATAACGAGGGCTACTCACAGTTCCACCCACTTTCTTTAAGCTCCGCCTGATTTTGGCAGATGGGTGTTGGATGGGAAACCCGCTGCTATGCGCGTGCACCCCGTTTTGCACGTGCTGAATGGTTACTGTATTCTGTATCGATTCATAATAGGCTATACAACAATCAAAACCACATAAAATACTGTAGTATACTATGGTATAGATTTACTATAGTAAATTGTAGTCAGTGCTTATTTAATGTAGTGTTTTTAGAAGGATACTTTACCCAAAAAGGAAAATTCTCTCATCATTTACTCACCCTCAAGTTGTTCCAAACCTGTATTAATGTATTTGTTCTGTTAAACACAAAGAAAGATATTTGGAAAAATGTGTGTGACTGATAATAAGTATATATCATATACTTATTATATAATATACTAATATACTATAATAATATATAACCTTTGACTGAATGCTTCTTTGTGGAACCAAAAATGGTTCTTCTATGGCATCGCTCTGAAGAACATTTTAAGCACCTTCATTTTTAAGGGTTTTGGGCACATTTAAATGTTTCCTACAATGGTAATCAGTGATGACCCAGAAATGTCAGTTGCTTACATTTTCCCAAATATCTTCGTGTTCGACAGAACAAAAAAAAGTATACCTGTTCTGAACAACTTGGGGGAGTGGGAGTAATTCATGACATCATTTTTTGGTGGAGTATCGCTTTAAATCTAATATTGAAGTCCACAAAATGTACAACAGTTTATACTATAGTTAATACGTCAGAATATTATAGTATACTGTGTACAAGACAGACCATTTACAGACAACTTTACATGAATGCATTTGGCTGAGAGCTGCAGGACCTACAATGACAATATTCATATTTTTCTATCCCTCGACATTGCAGCACAAGTAAGGGATAATGTACAGGCAGCCGGTTGTTATGGCAGAAATAAGATCTTGTATCACGCTGAAGGTTACACCACATTTGTTACCCGGCTACTTGGCACATGAGAAAGAAACTGGACATAAAATGTTCATTTGAAATGATTCATTAGCTCATTTTTACCGATTGCAGACGCCGTTTACTTTCGGTTTCAAGGTAAGAAACAACATTCAAATGTCATGAACAGGCAATTTTGGTTTAATCATTTGCAAATATAATTTCATAAATGTTATTAAAAGACATAATTATATTTAATTTGTTAAAATAACCTGTCAAAATGATTTGCTGCATCCGGGTTACCGTGTGTTTTGAGAGGTTGTTATCTGGGAATAACGAACTATCAAATGTCGCGACTGGCCAATCAGAATGAAGCATTCCAACGAGCCGTGTAATAATTACAAATAATATTTTCATTAGTGTGCACATCATGAATTCTGATGATGTAAACATGTTTGCGGGAAACGGCAGAGATGATCACAGTCAGCACTCAAACACAGACATCTCTCAATTACCCAGAAATCATTGGGGCTCAATTTCATTAGCCATTCATTGGTAGGCATTCGTGAGTTATGTTAAATGCATCGAGGAGGCCAAACCTCCTGTGGTTAATCTTTCACCATGACTAAGCAAATAACAGACTGCAACATGCGAAGTGGTTTAATCATTTGAAGATAAAAACTGTGAAGTTATGATGTAACTAAACCATCTGTACTTGGTTTTGAATCAAACATTAGAAATAATTAACATGGCTGTTATTACGGTAGAGAGTTTCTCTCTCATTGACACAACCTGTGATCCTTGCACCAACCCCAATAAAACAATTATGAAGGATTACTGTATGCGAGGTGATTTGTGGAGCGAAGTAAAATTTTGATGGTCTTTATAGTTAGACATTGAGAGCTAGTGGTTGGGTCACACGAGACGGCAGACAGAACGCTGATCTTATAGAACAATCTAAGGCCCGTCAAATATACAGGTAGGTAAACTCCTTTTATTAATGTACTTTAAACTCACATGTCAAGATGTGATTTGGCACATCGTAAGGAATGTCTTTGCACACATAAAATGGAAAGAACTAGAAGGCAATTTTTGTTTGAGAAACAGCTTCCTGTGTTGTGAAGCGTACAATGCGTCTTTTGTGGAGGAACACAAAAACATTGAATTCTTTTGTAGGAGGAAATAACACAATTTCTCCTCTCGCTTTCTCTCCGTGTGAGAATATTCTAGTCTCTGGTGTGGTGGGTTTAATTTTGTTGGCTGCAGGCACTGCAGAGATGTGCCGCGATTCGTTCCCACACACAGCGCTACGACAAGATTTAATGTGGACGGAAGCAGGGCTTTGAAACGATGAAATGCGCCTTCTCTGAGGAGGATATACTTTTTATTCAAAGTTCTCCAATTATAAATGCAGAAACCCTGCTGCCTTTGGCAGAGCTAAAGTTACATTAAGCAACATAAAATGTAGAAGAACCAGGATATATTTGATATTCTCTGTATTGCACTTTTTCCCCCTGAAATTGGGAGTTGATTTGCATGTAAATGGGAAAGTTTAAGCAATAACAAGCCAATGAGTTTAAAAGCACAATCGGAGATGTTTCCGATTTCTGATTTGCAACAATCTTCCTCAGAGGAACAATAATAATCCCATAACAGCAGAATTTCATCGCACGCTTTTTTAATGAATCATCTTTGCAAATATATGTATTTAGCACAAACGCATCCGATCTGTAACTGTAATTGTCTTGTTCACTTTATTTTTCAATACGCACAACCACATATTTGTTTATTCTATAACAAAATGTTGTATCCTACTTATAATGATGATGTTATATAATGTTTTAAACAAGTGAAAGGGTACTTGAATAATGCACAACTTATATAATACAGCCATTGATTGCAACATCAACGGAGATTCGATACAGAATCCAACGCTGCAAAAAATGACTTTCTTACTTAGTATTTTTGTCTTGTTTTCCAGTACAAATGTCTACAAAGTCAAGAATCAAGATGGATTTCCCTGATGAGCAAAATGACCTAAAATAAATAAGTATTTTCTGTGAATATTTGCTTAAAACAAGCAAATAAATCTGCCTGTGGGGTAAGAAAAATAATCTTGAATCCAAATTCACTGAAATTTTATATTTTTTGTCTAAAAACAAAGATTATTTTCTAAGGTCATTTTGCTCATCAAGAAAGTGCATCTTGATTCAAGACCTTTTGTAGACATTTGTAATGGAAAGCAAGACAAAAATACTAAGTAAGTGAACATAAGGCAGTGAACATACAGTATGTGCTGAAACGGATGTCTTTGATTTATCTTATCTGTAGCACGCACAGTCTATTATGTCCACGGTCTAGTTTGTCCATGTCCTGATACCTAATCTGTTCAAACTCATAAGAGGATGCTACTCAAACTCTAACCAAGCATTAGAACCATTGAGGATATTATAGCAAGCTTTCGTAAAAAGCATCAAATTAAGTCCTTAACTAAATACTAGGAAACAAGTGTGATTCATTGCAGAAAAATGGTACAGAGGTCTACAGTGTGGTGGGCTGCGTGATGCTGCTGCTGGCGGCAGTTGCCACGATTTTAGCCGTTTTCTTCAGTCTGCGGGCCAAGGGGTCTTCCGAACCTGGACCAGGTTACTTCAGGGCAGCAGTAGCAGCGGACGCCGGGCTGTGTTCAGAAATTGGCAGGTTTGAGGTCATTTTGTAACTTAAGTCTGAGGAACATTAATTCAAATGTAAGCTTAAAATATACAGTATGTGGTGAATGATCTGCTGAGGTGTAAAGTGCTTAAAGGGATAGTTCACCCAAGAGTAAATATTTACTCACACTCTTGTCATTTTAAACCGGTATGACTTTCTTCCTCAGAGCACAAAAGAAGATATTTGGAAAAAAAGTTGCTAACCCAACCACGCCGGCGCCCATTCGCTTCTATTATATGGACACGAAACCAATGCAAGTGAACGGGTGCCGGTCAACAACATTCCTCAAAATATCTTCTTTCGTGTTCTGCGGAAGAAAGAAAGTCATACAGGTTTGAAATGACAAGAGGGTGAGTAAATGATGACAGAACTTTCATTTTTGGGTTTGAAATGATTGTACCTCTGGTTTGCATGCCAAACGGCCGTCTGTGTGCCCTTCAGGGATATTCTCAAGAAAGGCGGCTCTGCTGTTGATTCCACCATTGCTGCTCTGCTGTGTATGGCTTTGATGAATGCCCACAGCATGGGCATCGGAGGAGGACTTTTTCTCACTATTTACGACGGCAAAAACAGGTATCGGCTCACTTGTCTGATTCCGCATGGCCTCCAAACACGCCAATCCGCAGCATCTGTGTGAATAAAGACACATAGGTCTATATTCATGACATATTTATTTTTTACAGGGAATGTCGAAACCATTGATGCACGTGAGACGGCACCCGCAAACGCGACCAGAGACATGTTTGGCAATAGCACAGACCTTTCCCAGAAAGGTATTTATTAACTACATGACAGAAATAAAAGGTGAAACAGAATTTACACCCTGAGTGACCCTGTGAACTATAGTGCCGACGTGTGATAAGCATCACAAACTATAAACACGATCTCAACAATCAATAACTTGCTTACTTGCAATAACACACTTTTCCGGTTAATGCTTAAAATACAACAATGTACCTCAAATTTATGAAAAAAAATTGTCAGGCAGATTTTTTGGCTGATGCATTGTGGGATATACAGACATATACAGATCCTTACATGTTTTTTAGCATGTCTTTTAAAGAAACGCTCCATGTTGTTGTACATTATCTGTTTGTGGTCCAATGCATCATTCTGGGGTTGTGACAAATGTATCCACAGGTGGTTTGGCCATCGCTGTCCCTGGGGAGATTCGGGGATATGAGATGGCGCACAAACGCCACGGCAAGCTTCCATGGAGAGAGCTGTTTTTACCGAGTATACAACTGGCACGGAATGGCTTTCCTGTGGGCTCCGCTTTGGCCGGTGCAATTTATTCTAACAGGAGAACCATTGTGAATGACAAAGCATTGTGGTAGGCAAACTGTAAAACCCATATCTGCTTTTTAAAGTAATTCATGTTCAACACACGTTGTTGTTACGGTCTTGGACTTTATACCGACAATGATGGGTCACTGAGATCAAGTGAGCTGACAGTTGGACATGTGACATTCACCATGAGTGTGCTAAAAAGAATACAATTGTAATAAAATGACTCACATTTGAGAATGAAATATAATATTCCTTATGATCGTGTGTGTATTCAGTTATATAATACAAATTTTTTTGGTTGGTTTCTTAGTTCTGTCTTCTGCGATTCCAATGGCAACGTCCTCAAGGAAAACGATACAATCGTCTTTGCCAAACTGGCCGACACTTATGAGCACATAGCTGAGAAGGGGGCCGAAGGGTTTTATAGCGGCCCGCTGGCCGAGAACCTTGTGAGGGACATCCAAGATGCAGGTTCAGTTCTATTCTTTCATAAAAATGTGAAAGCATTCAAAAAATTTATGCAAAGATGTTACATGTTCCTCAAACCATATCTTTTTTTGGTCCTAAAACATCTATAAAGACTAAATATACGTCAATCACAAATGATATCTCTATATCAAACGGTTTTATTGAACAATAGTGAGATTAAACAGAGAACAAACCTGAAATCATTTATTCACCTTCATGTCATACCATTTCATCTGTGAAACACAAAAGAAGATATTTTGAGAAATGTCTCAGTGTTTTGTGTGCATACAACGGACGTTAATGGGGGAAAGAGTTGTCAGGTCTTTTGTGTTCTGCAGTAAAAAGTCATACAGAATGACATGAATTTTTATATTTTTGTGAAGTAACGCTGGCATTAGGTGTACTGTAATGAATTTAAAGACATACTCGACTGTCTATCAGTGTTGTGAAAGGTACTACAGTACATCGCTAAGTTTCTGCTGTGGCAGAGGAGATGTGGTTCATTGATTCCCAAATGTTCTACATCTCACACGATAGTCCAGCTCACACAGAGGTGTTGAAGGATGACACACAATTGCCTATTAATGAGTTAATCAATATCTATCGCTCGGCCTGATCTTGTTAGGACGCTTAACGTTGTGCGTCATACAGGTGTCTGTTGTGTGTCCTATAGGAGGGATTATAACTCTGGAGGACCTGAGAGACTACAAGCCTGTGCTGGACGAGAACCCCCCCACCGCTGACGTTGGGGAATACACAATGGTGACTCCCAACGCTCCTGCCAGCGGACCAGTGCTCACGTTAATACTCAACATCCTCGGCGGTAAGAATAGGGTGTAGCCATCCCATTAAAACACTCTCCTGTCATTTTGTGTGGAGCAAAAAGAAGATATTTCGAGAAATGTCTTGGCGGTTTTGTGTCCATGCATTGGAAGTCAATGGAGGGACAGTATTTGGACAAATAATAAAGTCAAAAAAAGTCAATGTGTCTGTAAAAGGAGAAAATAAGACCTTACTTGGAACACTGTAGAAAATACCATTCACCTCTACACTCTATGAAAAAAAGATGCTTTAAAAGGTTCTTCGATGCCATAGAAGAACCTTCTGGTTCCATAAAGAACCTTTAACATCTGAAGACCTTTCTGGTTCCCAAAAGGTTCTTTGTGGCGAAAAAAGGTTATAAAAATGTAAAAAAGAAATGGTTCTTTGAAGAACCTTTGACTGAGTGGTTCTTTGCGGAACCAAAAATGGTGCTTCTATGGCATCGCTGTGAAGAACCTTTAAACCACCGTTATTTGTGCATAAGTGTACAGATTTGACAAAGAAATAAAACATTCAATTGATTTCTGAATAATAGTCGGCGGAGGATGTGACTTCCAAACTTCTAAAGCTTTCCCTACTATATGAGCTACTAAAATCGCTCCGCTGTTTCTGTCCCCCGTCTCCCACACCAACATTAACGTGGGCTGTTTGCCACTAATTGGACACAAACCGAGCATGGACAAATCCACACAGCCAGCGTGTACCGACCCTTTCCTTGGGGTTCCAGCAGCAGGGGATAGAGCAAAGCAGCCTGTCATCTGAGATTCATCAGCTTGGCTTTGCGAGCCGCTCTCCTGGCTTGTTCTGCAGACACCCACTCTGTGGCTTTACTGATGAGATACTTAGTCATTAAGTTGCTGACACCCAGAGCAAGGTTGTCGATAAACACTGTTCGCGCTTGTTTATCACAATTTATTCGGCGGTTATGAAACCTTTTCCACGCAGGATCACCGATAATTGTTTCAATTATTTCCAACAGACGTGTCTGGAATCGGTGCCTGAAACAAACAGAGAGGTTTGCAGACACTAGAACTGGGTCAATTTTACCTTTAGGCATTTGGCTGATGCTCTTACTGCACACAATACAAATTCATTCAAAGATTTTTTGGTTTAGTATGAGATGAGGGAGAGTTTTCTGGTCGTATTGTAGAGATGCAGGTTTAGGTTTTCGTTTTTGCTGTTCAGATGATAGCTGTGAAAGCAATCATATAAGCAAACTTTTATCGTGTTTCATTCAGGTTTCAACTTCAGCCCAGACAGCGTCTCCACCACCGATAAGAAAATCCTCACCTATCACCGCATAGTGGAGGCCTTCAGATTCGCATATGCCAAGAGGACTGTGCTGGGCGATCGAAATTTTCTCAACATTTCAGATGTAAGTCAACACCGTCATCATTAACACCTGTGAAAAACTAAGTAGCCTAATAACTAATATCTTATATAGCAAACTAATAACTCTCAACTAATAACTAAAAAACTATAAAAACAATAAAAAACATGATTTATGAGTTTTCTGTTTTTGCAAATTAACCCTTCACAGCAAAACCACCTGATTATCAAATGACAGAAATAATTGGCATATATTAGTCTGTCTTGGTCGAGTTTCAGATCAAAGTGTTTATTGAAACTGACACACTGCATCTAACACTAATCAGATGTTCAGCCTTTTGATCAGCTGCTCTTTCAAGCTGAAGATTATTGTAATGATCTGCTTTCCACCTCCTCACTGTCAGTTCATCCAGAACATTACCTCGAAGAGCTATGCTGACATGATCCGACAGAAGATCACAGATAATACAACGCATCCAGAGAGCTACTACGAACCCGAGTTCTTCATTCCGGACAATCACGGCACGTCGCATCTGTCGGTGATGGCGGAGGACGGCAGCGCTGTCAGTGCCACCAGCACCATTAATCTATAGTGAGCACTTGCCATCTTTAACTTCGATCATCAAAAGTGTGTGTGACGATAAGAATCATATTTTTTTTTACTGTTTGGCCTGTTTAGATAATACGTCAAATGTACGAAACATGTTATTTTACCGTTTTTTTGTCTTTTCCCACAGCAAACATCCTAAAATTTACTTAAGAAATGTACTGCAATGTGTAAACACAATTGAAGGTTAAAAACGTGGTATTTTCCACACACCGTGCATGTTTGTATCTCCTCTTTGCTCCGCCTCTCTGAAACACGCAGATTTTTAACAGAGCTCATGGCTCTGACAAGCGAGGTGTGCTCTGATTGGCCAGTTAACCAGTGCGTAGTGATTGGTGGAATACCGCAAGCGTGTGAGGGAAATGTAACGCCTCTTACCATATTTGGAACATTATGTTCCTCTTCAAGTGTGCTGACAGGTACACCACCTTACTTGCGTACACATTTGGGTGGTCTTAGTCAGATCAGACCACCAACTGACGTAGATGTGTGGGGGTGTGGCTACACGAGGCGTTTCAGGCAGGTCTGGGTGAGGATTCGCTTTTAGATAGAACGCATCTTTTATTCCCACACTTTCATTTTTGCAATTTCACGTGTCTAATACTAGCATGTGCAACTTATAACACACCAAAGACACAGAAAAACACGGATTCGCGCCATGTGACCCCTTTAAGAAGCAGAAAGTAGTATAGATATCTTGCTATTTAGTTTTAAGGATGTTTAGATCATTTCAATAAATAAAAAATAAACGATTACACTACTTCACATGCAAAATAAAAAAATCACACAAAAATTAACTTTCTGTACTCCCAGCTTTGGCTCCAAATTCATGTCAAATTCCACCGGGATTATTCTGAACAACGAGATGGATGACTTCAGTTCTCCGCTGATTACCAACAATTTTGGAGTTCCTCCTTCCCCCAATAACTTCATTGTACCACGTGAGTAAACACAAAACGAATGTCTATGGGCTGTGTTTGTACTAGGACACCACAGTTCCACCACCAATGTATCCTAAATTTGACGCCAAAAAAATCGTGAATTGATAACAGGGTGAAGGTTTTGTTTAGTCAATGTTGAATGTTTTGCCCAGATAAAAGACCCATGTCATCTATGTGCCCCGCCATCCTGCTGGACAAAAACAACAAAGTTAAGATGGTAGTCGGGGGCTCGGGTGGAACTAGGATCACCACAGCAGTAGCTCAGGTGCTAAAAATACTTTTGCACTGTGTTTCAGTTCCTTTCTTGTGACCTCATGCATAACAGACGTCATTTGTGCAGGTGATCCTAAACGCCCTGTTTTTCAATCACGACTTGAAGAAATCCGTCGTGGAGCCGAGAATTCACAATCAACTCAGTCCCAACGTCACTCAGGGAGAGCCTGACTTTGACAGGGTGGGTTGAGAGATGCATGCAAGAGTCATCTTATACCGATCTATTAAGATAAGATGTACCTCTGCACCTCCAATAAAAATCTAGACAAGATAAGATACAGTACACAATATACAATACAAGAGGCAGAATGTCATTTCTTATTTCTCAATCCCATTCCACAGGCAGTTTTGGAGGGTCTTGCCCAGAAGAATCACGTTACAGAAGTGATAAAGTCCACAGTCTCTGTGGTCCAGGCTGTTGTGCGGTACAGTGATGGACTTCACGCTGAGTCAGACCCCCGTAAAGGAGGATATGCAGCTGGGTACTGACGTCCGACTCAGCGATTCGGGTTTCCAGTCCAGCTTCAGGCAAAAGAGATGCTACCCATGGACATTTTCCCTAGAGCTGCTCTGAAACAACCAACGTGCCTTCGTCAGGGATCCGACAAACAAATCGCCTCTGACAGGCTCTGTCCGTACAGTCTTCCATACTGTGAATGAAGGAGAAAACTGTTGGGTGACAAATGCACCCGCAAAGAAAACGGTTTCTTTTGATTGAATGGATTCATAGGCTATTTAGTTCTGCAAATAAGCATGTTTGGTGACAGGCAATTATTACAGTATGTTTAAAGCTGGTCTTTTGTCCTCACTGAGATATCCATCCAGGCCAATGACGTTTTTGCACAACTAAGCAGGATCCTCTCAGGGGAGCGAGTTTTAATCAAGCAGAAGTTTAAATACTAATTTTAATGTCCCGTGAGTATGTAACTCAACCCAGAGGCGCAACGGCCGAACATCAAGCAGCATCATTTATGATCAGGGTTTCAGGGGACGGACAAAATCACATAAGATGTTCTTAATCAAACTTTTCAAGCTTTACAAAGATTTTGAGTAGATCAGCTTATAAGGATGTGAACTGTAATCATTTTATAGAGAAAACGTTTATATGATCAGAATTCTGTCAAATGTTATTCGCTGTCTCTTGTATTTGAAAGGGAGAAAACAAACTGGTAAATTTGTCTGTTCAGCATAAACTGTTGTGCATAATGTATTGTTTTATCAATATATCTTAATATTTGGTTTTAGCGACATTCTTGTTAAAGCCCCAGTGAAATCAAAACAAAGTTTTTTTCTTTTTATTAAAAATAAGTTAGCCTTAAGGAAGTAAATAAACTGATATGCTCCTATGCGCAGTCAAAATTCCCATTTACAAGATATAAGCATTTACAACTAGAACAGTCTGGCACGTGCGCTCAAAAAAATCTAGAAATTCCATGACATCACTAAACTTCAGCATCTTGTCAAAGTTCTTGTCCAATCTTACATCTGTTTTACCATTTTATCTATTCAAGATTATTTTTTTGAAAGACTTGGAAAATTATATAAATAGAAATTCGGGACGTAAGGTGGCAATTTGAGTTTTTTATGTATTTGGATATTTTGAAAATTATAATTGACAAAGTAATGAACAATACATTATACAGTTATTTATTATATTAGGTAAATATCATATACTTAAAACAAAGTGGGTCATATGTAAACCAAACATTTCACATTTTATCAATGATTTTAAAATATGTCATGACATTGGAACAAATGGATAACAAAAAGCTCTGAAAACATGTAATAGTTTAAAAGCACTTAACTTTATTTAGTGACGTCATTTTCTGTATTTTGTTTTTTTTTGTTTTCTGTATTTCTCTCTGGAAATGTGCTGTAGCACTGTTGTATTGTGTCTGTGGTAATAAATAAATAAATAAAAGTTATCGTCCAATCAAATCCGCTTTATAATCCGAAGAGTCCCTCCTAAGCAAAGACACATCACTGATCTGCCTATTCTTTTGAATGGACTTACACCACTGTGGCTATCACGCTGTTAAATGCAGCTTTGCCAGGCTAACTTTGTGCCGTAAAAGGAAACGTTATTCGTTATTTTAAAAGTCGATGTGTCTCGCGCTTTCTGCATTTTCAGTTGAGATTACGTCAACACATCAAATAATGCTGCGCGTTTCAAGGCATTGCAGTGGGGCTTTAACGTCTATAGATAGTCAGGCTAGTTGCTAATAATATAACTATCTTATTTATAATTACTATAAATATACTTAATTTAATTTAATATTTTAATGTATAATAATTTTATTGAATAAACAATTTGTTGAATAGGTCATGTAACTTTGTCGCATTCAAAGTCCCAGTGAAAATAAAATGGACAAGTTTATTTTTTCATTAAATATTGCAGCTGTTACAGTAAATAGCTTATCAATGTGTTTCATTTTCTTTTTCTAATTCATGTACCCTCATAATCTTCAATTGAAATCTGAAAATACACTTCCGTCCTGAAATTATATCCATCTCAAATGGCGTAAATTAGACGGCTTGGGCGGAGCATCCGTTAACTCCTCCCCTTTATCTGTCAGTCTGCGGCCAGTTTCCTTTCAAAATCAGCTGTTTTTACACATCCAATTAATTTGCAGTGAAAAACACAAGCCACAGCCACTCGTTTTCACCTTTGTGTATAGAAATGTGTATGCGTGAAATGTGAAATAATCTACAGCGATTCTTTGCAAATGTGTAAAGTAAAATTTGTGCGTGCATGCGCAGTAACGTTTGATACTGTTGCTTTAAAATAAATCTGGTGCTGTGCAATGTAAAATCTGCTTATTTTAAATTTTATTTTAGTTCGGTGGACATCTGGACCATCATCAATACGATACACCGAAATTGGGTGTATCGGCCCCCACCCTCCCATGGGGGCTGACAATAAAGCCGTGTCACGTGACTCCTGCCGGTCCAACACCACAAGGAGACTGTCCAGACTTTCAGTCTAATTTTTAAGGTGGACCAGAGTTTGAGACTATACGTGCAAGACACTACGTTTGTTCAGACATTCGTCTGTTAATGACTGTTTGGCAGCAGGGGTGCACAAATGGGCACCAACCTTAAAAACAAGTGAAATGGTAAAGTGAGCATAGCTTCACTATATAGTCCCTAAATGTGCTCCCTTTAAGTGTTTTTGAAAAACATGATACACTTACGCACTGTCACGATCGAGATGTGGATACGAAACAAGAGGAACTAATTTGTGAATTTATTCCTCTGTGTGCTTCAGTATGGGAGGTTTGCGAACGAGCAGCATTTGCATGTTTTAATAATGCATATCTTTTGCTTGGAGGAAAAGCCCTTTGCATTTAGCTCGCTTTAATTTCATCGCTACAACTTTTTCTGTCTTCATGGTTTATGCATGGTCTCATTTCAACTTGAGCCTGTTGGACAAAGAGGGCTGATATCATTAAATCAGGAATAAACCGCCAACTTAATTTATAGTCCATGCGAGGTCAAAGATTAGATGAATTTAGGATATGAAAAAAAGAGAGATTTATTAAGACGTGTCGTACAAAACGAAAACGCACAAAAATAAACTTTAGTAGATTATTTGATTTGGTTAGCCCCTGTGCATCATGGGATGTCAGAGGAGACGCTGGTGCCCTTTATGAACATCTATCAACGTTATCTCAGATACAGAGACGGTAAAAGAAATCCATACCATTTAAAAACACTTACAGTACAGTAGAAAACACTCATGGAAGATTAAACATAAATGGTATTTAAAAAAGTACACCCCTATAAAAATACAATAGTGCACATGAACACAAGATATAAAAAATAAATGCTAAAACGATTTAGCAATTGTAGTGCTACATTCAGTTTTGTAACATTCACATTTAAAAAATACTTAAAAACAAGCTTTCCTCACATACAGTAACAATATGCAAAACAGAGGTAAAGCTTCTAGAATAAGGAATTAAATCTTTGTAGGGAGATCTCTAATATTAGAAAATTGTATATTTTACTTTTTTCAAAACAAAAAAAATGAAAGATCGGGGCGAGTTGTCACACGTTTTAGTCCAGTGAATATTTTCTTACAGTAGGTACATTAAAGGGGATGTGCAACGGTGTGTCATGCAGTCTGACTTCTTTACAATGTTAAACGTGCTATCTTCTCATGCTTGACATGGTCAACTTGTCAAAAAACGAGTTGGACGTATTACGTACAGTAGTATTTTTGTGCTTGATCCACTCTCCCAGCGTTGGTACAGGTTTGAAAAAAAATTCTCCATCATGAAAATCTGAACGTTTCGTAATTTTCTTTCTCACAGAAAAGCACGACAAGGCGAAAGAATTCGTCAACCGACGAGCGATAGGAAGACCCGCTTACTATTAAGATTGGCCGCGCTGCGTCAAGATTGGCTGCGCTGTGGGCCTGCAGCTTATTACTCTCGCGATGGTGAGATTAATTGAGGTGTGTTCGTTTGTTCACAGCATTTGAGTATATGTTATATAAATGGTGGATGAAATGGATTTGGAGATGTTTTGAAACTGATAGATGGCAGGGTCCCAGCGCTAAAGATGCGATGTGAACCTCACACGGTAAGTCAAACTAAGTTATAGGTCTGTGTTCTGTTGGTCCCCCATGCACGCGTCGTATGTTTCGCAAATATTTTTTATAAATGTGATCAAACTAAAGACTCTACGGATATTTGAAGGGTGCGACACTATCCTGTAAGTACTCAGGATTAACATGAGATGTGAAGATTTTTCTATAGACAGCTATTGAACATTTACACTATTATTGTGTAAAAAATGCAGTTGAACTCGTTGACCTTTGGTGATAACAAAAACATAGAGGCACACAGTGTCACAAGAGGTAAGTTGGCACAAATGGAGCTTCCCATAAAATTACTTATTACATGCCATTTAGCAAAGTTCAAACAGCAAAACCACTGAAAAACAATCAATCAAAAATATGAAATTGAACTTTTGATTCTAAATGTATAGTTTCTGCTGCGTCCTCGCCGTGTGACAACTAGCCCCAATATAGCTGCAGCTGACCAATGGAATGAGAGGCGCATCAGTATCCCGCTGACTTGCCGACCTTCCTGGCGTCAGACACAGCGCTGATGCAGTGTCCTTCTTTCGAGATGCCATTGACCACATTAAAGAAGTAATCATTTTGTTCCACAACGTGTCCTAACGCTTTCATTGCATCTATAGCTGCCTGAGGAGCAAAAATTAACAACAATACCACAAAAATCACATTTGAGTGTAAACATGGATTTACTCATGTGACTGTTATTTGTGATGGACGTCAGAATAATATTGTTAGAAAGGTCTAAAATCTGAATAACTTACTTTGTTGTATCCACGCTCAAAGTTGATGTTGTTCTCAGAATTCACAAATACAATTTTTTCAGCGACAGATTCGTTAAGACTCATTCCAAACCACAGGTGGTTCATAATGGACTGAGAGAGAGTGAGTGAGTGAGTGAGTGAGTAAGTGTGTGAGTGAGAGAGTGAGAGTGAGTGTGTGAGAGAGAGAGAGAGAGAGAGAGAGAGAGAGAGTGTGTGTGTGTGTGTGTGTGTGTGTGAGAGAGAGAGAGTGAGTGAGTGTGTGAGTGAGTAAGTGTGGGTGTGAGAGAGTGAGAGAGTGAGAGAGTGAGTGTGTGAGTGAGAGAGAGAGAGCGAGAGAGAGTGTGTGTTTGTGTGTGTGTGTGTGTGTGTGAGAGAGAGAGAGTGAGTGAGTGCGTGGTGCGTTTGTGGGTGTGCGCGAGTGAGTGCGTGCGTGCGTGCGAAGTGTGTTGTGTGTGTGCGTGCGCGCGCGCGCGCGCGCGCGCGCGCGCGTTGTGTGTGTGTGTGTGCGCGAGCGTGCGTGCGTGCGTGCGTGCGTCCGTGTGTGCGTGCGCGCGCGCGCGCGTTTGTGCGTGCGTGCGTGCGTGGTCCGTGTGGGTTGCGTGCGTGTGTGCGTGCGTCGCGAGTGCGTGCGTGTTGCTGTGGGTGTGTGCGTGCGCGAGTGTGTGTGTGTTGTGTGTGTGTGTGTGCGCGCGCGCGCGCGCGCGCTGTGTGTGTGGTGTGTGCGTGCGCGGTGCGTGCGGCGTGCGCGCGCGCTCGCGGATTTTGTGCGTGCGTGCGTCCGTGTGTGCGTGCGTGCGTGCGTGCGTGCGTGCGTGCGTGCGAGCGCGCGCGCGAGTCTGTGTGTGTGTGTGTGGTGTGTGTGTGGCCGCTGCGTGCGGTGCGTGTGTGCGCGCGCGCGCGCGTGCGTTGTGCGTGCGTGCGTCGTGTGTGCGTGCGTGTTTGTGTGTGTCTGCGTGCGTGCGTGTGTGTGTGTGTGTGGTGTGTGTGTTGTTTGCGCGTGTGCGTGTGTGTGCGTGTGTTGTGTGCGTCGCGTGTGTGTGTGCGTGCGAGCGCGAGCGTGTGTGTGTGTGTGTGCGTGTGTGTGGTGTGTGTGCGTGCGTGTTGTGTGTGTGTTGTGCGCGCGCGCGCCGTGAGGAGAGAGAGTGTGTGTGTGTGCGCGCGCGTGTGTGTGTGAGCGAGAGAGCTTCTTTCATTAGAGTACATCCAGGAGGAATTCGGTGGGTTATTTTCACTGTTATGTCTACGTACTGCATCTCTTGAGCGTTCTCAACTAACACAGACAATAAATCTAATGTGTCCCAGAGCGAATATATGAATACGAAACACTTTCACAGACCTCATAAGAAAATCCAAACATTCATCTACTGAAAACTTCATGTAAGTGCTTTAGCAAAGATGAGTTTAATACTTCTGCCGTTTCAGCCTGCTTTCCTGACAGGATTCCATTGCCGTTTTATTTACTGTAAACAAACTGGACTTCATCTCACCAGGGCCATGGCTGAAGTGATCATACTGCCTCCAGACCCACCGATCACCAGTGTCGTCCGCTGAGAGGAGGACTGCAGGATGGACGGAGCCATGGAGGAAGGTGGCTGCTCACCTGTGGAGAAAAAACGATGAAGGTCCAGATGTTCAAAATGCAAAATGATGTTTCGAAACAGATCTTCACCTGGCGTGACTGAATCCGCTTTGCCGCAGAAGTCAGCAAGCTCATTGTTGAGGATGATACCCGTCTTATCAGAATAAATAGATGATCCAAACCTGGAAACAGATAATAAAAATCTCACCTTGCCTTAAAAATGCACTCACAATGGCTTCTATTGAATCTAATAGAAATGGACAGAAATGTGTTTAAATGCATGACTTTAAGTTAACGAAGCATTAACTTGTATCATGTTTAAAAAGAGCTTCAGACGTACTGTTAATTGTAACTTGTTGAACATTATGCGTCGTTCTGTTTTACTCACATGTGGTTGATGGTGCTGGTAACCGACACAGCACTGCCATCTGCTGCCATTACTGAGACGTGCGTCGTACCAAAGCGGTCGGTTGACGGCGTGACGTTGTAGTAGGAGACGTCGTGCGTGAGGCCATCGGTGATCAAAGCCCTGATACGGTCTGTGAACGTCTTGTCTGTCATGTATGTCATCTAGTTTAAGAGACAGATATTGATATGTTAGTCCGAGAATAGTTTTTTAAATGTTTACATCCGCGATTTGTTCGTTTATTATGCCAAGACTGCTGCAATATAGACGCCATATCAACTCAAATGTTTTATAACTTAAAAAGTTGAATTGTTGTTCAGTGAACCTCACGTGTGAACTTTAATTACATTTTTTTGTTTCATTGCACGCGCTCTAAAATACTTTATTCTAATTGGTCAGTCGCGATCGTCCCAGTCAGATAACAACCGCTAAAAGTTGAATCACTCCGCTGTCTCTTCTCATGCCAAAATGTATTTTTAATGGGTAAATGAGATATTTTGGGTCCAATTATTTATTCCTTTTGCAAGTGAAGCTTCTTGGTCATGTCTGGGTTTGTATTCTTTTCATTCAAAAAAATGGTTTAGTCTGTCTTTGTCCTTCCTATGCCAGATGTATAATAGTTTATGTTGCCAGATCAAATCTTTTGTGTTTGCTTGCAAAGGTACAACTTTGTTAACGTTATTTCTAGCATTTGTGTGGCCTCGTAACATCTGGCCATTCAGTGTATTTATTTACTGACTCAACTCTACGCTGACCCCCAGTTATTTTCTAAACATAGCCAAAAATAGCAAATATGAATGCAGCACGAAGAAGGACAAGAGAAACTTTGATGTTGTGTAATGTTTACATTATCCGTGAAAAGAAAACAGAAAGAAACACAGCGTTGCTAACGCTGCAGGCGCCTCACATCTCTGGAGTTGAAGAATGGGTCTCCTAGGTTGCGCTTTTGTCCGTTTGCAAATTTTGCTGCCTCGAGGTAACGATGCAGAGTCACTTTTTTATGTTCTCCATCGATGGAGGCTGGAGAGAGGCCGAAGCCTTTGGACGAAACAAACGGATACTGAATATTCATAAGCAACAGCTGTTTCAGTAGTTCCTGATCTGCATGAACGTTTTGATTTAGACCCTCCAGCAGACCTACCGTGCATAAGTTGAAGGATAAAGCTGAGTATCGCGCCGCCTGCTGGCGGAGGAGGGAAGTGCATCTTGTAATCCCCCAGTTGAACTGACCATGCATCGGTGACTCGTACCTGGAAAGCTTTCAGATCCTCTTCTGATAAGGTTCCACCTGGAAAACAGAACTGTATAAACAAACGCAACTGCCAAAAACTTCTCTGTTTTCGGAAGGACTATCTGTTGTAAAAGGAAACTGTTAACTGTAAACATTAAGCACCTTCAGCTTTTACATCATCTATCAAGTCCCTGGCGATTTTTCCTGTGTAGAAGGCATCGGCTCCTTCTTTGGCGATGATTTCCATGGTTTCCGCCAGCTTAGGGAACCTCAAGACGTCCCCTGGGCCAAAAACGGTCTTGTTCTTGTGACAGAACAAATCACTAGAAAATATGTACAGATTTCTTATTACAACTCATGTGCATCTTCCAGTAACACAAACCATCAGAAAATGTGTCAATGGCACGTTGAGGTTATATTTGAATGCAAAATCAAAAAGAAGAAATTATATTTTGAATATGAATATTAAACACCCAATAAATAAATAAAAAAAGAATTACAGTATAGAATTATAAGATGCAAATCTTGAATTTAGGTCTAGTGTATCTTTCGCAACAATGGCAGAGCTCTCGTATTTCCTGCCGCGGTTTGCCGGAGGCTAAATCCTAACCTACTTCTTTGACGTTTATCGTCAGGATTGCTCTTGTGCCTTTAAGTAAACTATGGCATTGAGACGTCAATCATGAAATCCAACAACATGTCAAGTCTGTATTCTAATAATGTGTCTGTTTGTAGAAGATACACTACCAGAGTTTGGTGCCTTGAATCAGCTGTTTAACCTTATCATATTGCAAGAATTTGCCGAGGTAGGTTGGCATGGGAAAGCCCTCTCGTGCCAGCTTGATGGTGGGCTCGAAAAGTTTGTCCCATGGCAGCTTTCCATACAGCCGGTGTGCGTGTTGATAACCACGGAGTTCTCCTGGTACACCTATCCATTCGCTTCCTGTGAGACAAATATTGAGACATTTCATGAATCACTGAAACATATAGAAATGAAGACAAATGTTAAGGTTCACACAAAGAAAGTTCTGTCAATTTACATCATTCAGCAAATTTAAAAACGACTCCTAATCACTACATTCTCAGGTCACATTTTTTAAATCACAAATGATCAATGTTGTGCATGTGTTGCTTTTGAAATGAAACTAATCTGTCTTTCTCACACAGTGTTTGTTTTCAAAGCGATTGCAAGAAAAAAGAAAGTTAATTATAATGAAATGCAATTTTATGCATGAATAGTGTGGGAACCTCAACATAACTTTTCAGTTAGTAAAACATTCTTGATAAATCTTTATTTGGCAACCGTCTTTGCAAGCCAGGCAGTTTGACATCTGAGCTAACCCAGGAAGTTTGCTCAAGATTAGAAAACAAGCAAAACGAGTCCATCGTAATTTATACTTGTCCCCCAAAGAAAATCACCCATTCCTACGCACAATGTCTTATTGAACTTTATAATAATATAAATGTTGCCCAAATTGTACGTCTACGCACATGATATCCAAAAGGGACTTCATATGATACAGGAATAGTAAATGTTTTGTAGTTTACCTGTAATGTCACTACAAATACCTGAGGCACAATCCTTATTTTATTTACCTGTAGTGAAGGTTAGGGACTTAGGACAGCCCTTTAGTAAATCTGCTTTGACACCTTTCGGGACCGTCTCTCGTGAGCTGATGACTGAAACTTTGCCTTAAAAAGACAGAAGACATTCAACAAGTGTTTTTGGATGTTTGCTGAAAGACATTCTTCAGAATATAAACTATCAAGTAAAACGAGTTTTCCATGAAGCAGTCAGAGAAACCCAGCCAGCAAAAGCTTAGAATAACAATGTTACAAAAGTCAAATTTGTTGTCTAATAAATTGACAGTTTATACGAATCAACCTAATGAATGAATAAAACTAAATGTGTTTCAGCCACTTATTCCATTTTAATATTTTTCTCCCAATGTATAATACTAGTAAAGTATGAATTCCTACAGCTTTTGTTTATTCCTAAATGAACATATTCAGCCTTGCCTAGATTTTGAGAAAACTATTGGCTTTTTTGAACAAGCTATTTGAAGTCTCACCCTGGGATGCTTTTAAAACATCTTTGAAAGAGTTCCCAACTATTCTGGGCTCTCACGGGTTACTTTAAGCAGTCAAAGTCATGCATTTAAAAAAACGAAACAAAAACGAAAACGCATTCCCAATACGAGATTTTTAAGGTCATGAGAACCATTTCAGTCACGTGACCCCGCACTTTTGATCAGTAGTTTACGTCTGGCCTGAAGCTGTATCTGCCACAGAGGGATATTTGACGGTGAAACCACATACCCGTTTTGTCCATAATAGTAAAGATGGATCCCCCTCCCAAGCCCATGCTCTGTGGGTTAACCACTCCAGTACAGAGCAAAGCGGCGATGGCTGCATCCACTGCCGAGCCCCCCTGAAGAAGCATATCCCTGTGAACACAACACATATCTCACCATTACTTAAAATCCCAGGGAAATTAAAAATGACTATTCTTATTTCTTCATGAAATATTGCAGCGTTTATAGTTAATAGCTTTTCAATGTGGGTCGTTTTCTTTTTAAAATTAATGTACCCTCATAATCTTCAGTTGAAATCTGAAAATGCACTTCTGCCCTGAAATGTCAATCCATCTGAAATGACATAAACTAGACGGCTTGGGCGGAGCATCCGTTAACTCCTCCCCTTCAACTGTCAGTCTGCTGCCAGTTTCATTTCAAAATATGTTTTTACACATTCATTAAATTCGAAGTTTATAACGCAAGCCACGCCCACTTATTTTCTCCTTTGAATTTCCTTTTCACTCGGAAATGTGTCAGAATACGGAAGTAAAAACGATCGCAACTTCCGGTTCATGGGGATTTTAACTTGTTTTTAACATTACAGAAATGAGCTTGACTTTTTTGTATTATTACATCTATTCTGGTCTTTAGATTTTGTACTGTTTTAGGCTAATCCGCTCAGTTGAAAGTTAAAAGACCCTACAGATATCCTTAATAACACATACTTTTGAGTTATGCAACACATGCGGATGTGTCACTTTTCCTGTATGTGTTTGTGTCAGTATGACAAATGAGACCCTGGAGGCAGGTCGGCAGTGATACCCCAGAGCTCAATGAACTCAAAGTTCGCTGCCTCGCACACGCTCGTGCGCACAGACCCAATCCTGCACACTCACTGAAGTCTTTTCCTGTGTTCTGTGTGTGCAGAAGCCAGAAGGTTGATAGATGATAAATGAGATCAGATGTCTGATATCACAGAGGGTCTCAAACTGAAAGTGAGATCTTTCAAAGTCAGTAAAGGACGGAACATACAAAGAATAAGATCCAATAAAACGGCCATGATCGTACACCAGTGTAATGTGATAAAGTGCTGTACGTTAATCACAAAATGATCTGTCATTATCAGATCATAATCTACATGGATAAAAAAGTCTTTAAAGCGGTTGAGTCCGCTACCGTACAGTAAGTTGTTCTGCGATTGGAGATTGGATGACACATTATAAAGTATCGAGTCACTTTTACCACACGAAAGTCAAATGGGCCCCGTAATGAGTTGTACAACCTGAAAGTCCTCATAGTAAAGAAAATGACAAACCAGCCCATAATTCATTTGATTTGGGTCAGTCGGTTTATTTGTATGGTGAAATTCACGATACACTTGTATTTATTATTAAGTGTACTTTTGAAGCATCAGGAATCTGAAGCTGTAACCCAAACCTTTAACAACAGAAGAAGAGTTTGGTTCCAAAATAAATAATGTTTTTATATGGTTTTATGGCATTAGTTAGCTGTATTTTTTTGTTATTATGGCTTAAATCAAAACATGATTTTTGAAAAGATTGAAAACGGAGTTCTCTCATTTTGGAAGCAAACTCTTCTTTTGTTGTCAAAGGTTTGGGCTTCAAATTCCAGCTGACATATAAACGGATGTGGGTTATAGCCTATAAACATTAGAAAAATATCCATTCTATGCATGAGCTTTCTATTTTATAAAAGAGAAAATAAACACGTGTTATGCATGGTTGTGACAAAAAAGGACTCAGTTTTTGAGACAATTTCTGTTAAATTCACAAAACAAAACAAAAGTGACCAACAAATAGAGAAGGGATGTCTCATGAAAATGAATGTAAAGTAACTATTTCATGTTCTGAGTCATTCATGAGGATTATGGACCGGTAAGGATGTGACAATCCTGAAAATGGATTTACCCGACTATGGAAAACCATGCACTAAAAATAAAAAAATGCTTTTTAAACTGGTGGCTAGTATATAAGCAATTATTTTATATTTAATTTATATTCATATTATTTTATATCCATATTTTATTGTGTATTAATTGTATTAAATAAAAGTAAAACTACTCAAAGTTATAGTTAATGATTCTTTGCTCATGTGGTCTATATACAGCATGTTTTATGTATGCATGAAGAAGGTTTACATTATTCATCTTTTGTCAGGCAGTTCAACGTGGATGAATATAGCAGTAAGGGTGAGCTACAGCTGAATATTTTTATGGGCTAATGCACTCATCATTGTGCCCTGAGCAAGACAGTTTACTCTAAAGAGACAGACCATGATACCATTATGTGATGATGTCAGATCTGAGTAACACTGCAGCGCAGATCTCTCCAGCACAATAGTTGGACACAGATCAAATAAGCACAACCTTTTTTCCTAAAAGGCCATCAGAAGCGATCCCAGAGTCTGAGAGTTTATTTCTTGCACAACTTGACCAGAATATTGTGCGTATGACACAAAACAGATGCTTTGATTTTTACGTGATCGCACAGGTAAGAAACAACCCCTAATAGATGCTGATGGAGCTAATGCCGGTTCAATGGTGCTCCTTTCACATTCAAAGTTGGTTTCTTCAGGGCTCTTGGGAACACGACTTTAATATGTCACATACCATTGAAGGACAATTTATCTGCCTGTGTGGGATATGCCAAGCCTCTGTAACTAATGTCTTCTGTATGCCTTGAGAGTAGGTTGAAGCATGACCCCAGACACAATACGAAAGTCAAGTTCTTTGAAATGCAGTCATAAATGAGCACACACATCAGAACAAGGAAATGTTCCGTGAGCTTGGCACAAAATGCAAGAAACGCATCATATGTAACAAGAGTTTGACTTCTCTTGCGGGCTTTGTGCTACAGGTTGATCTTGTTCTATTGCTCTGCAATTTTGGATTGACAATCTGCGAGAGGTTTGGCAGACAAAGATGCTTTGGTTCTCGTTGCTTGGTTTGTTTTGTGGTATTCGGAACAAAAGAACTTGGCAACATTTGGGTCTCTTAGAGGGTTTAACTGACTGACTTAACACGCGTCCAGGACAGAATAAAGAAATCCTGTTTATATATAATGCAAATTTGTAAATTGCATACATAGTAAATTCAGTAATTAATTTATATGCTTAGCTATTCATTTTAAGCTTTAACACATATATGCATGCTTTTAGATCACCAAAAAAAAACAAGTGTGTCCAAAATGTCTGACTTTTTTGGATTCAAAGCACAGTTCTGTTCGTCCTGGTCAAGTCTGCACCTGTGCAAGATCTGGGCATGGCAGTATTAGTATAATCTCTTAAACTGATTATCTCCAGCATTCTTTGAAATCCTTATACATTCATTCTTTATTTATACAACTTTTTTAAAGCTAAGCAAGAAAAAATAATATACTGTCTAGGCACTATAAACTTAAGTCAACTTAAAAAAGAAAATGTTTTTAATATTGTTTCGTACTTTTTATGGATGATATTGACGTACGTTAACTGATATAAAAATAATTTCACGCAAGAATACTTTCTTTTTAATCAAAAACTTTAAGATCCACAATTTCTTACCTGCCAACATCAGAGCACAACTGAGAGTCCGCAGAAACGGCAGCATGCGTAAAAAAATCGCAATGTCTTTGTCTGGTGCCCAGAATGATGCAGATGCCGATAACAGCAGCAGTGCACATGAAAGCGAGGACGCACAGACAGCAGCGTCTGGACTGAGATTTAGCCATGCTGCTTTCAGCGCGTGTCCGTCAGGTAATGAGACGCACGCGCTGCTGAGCGCCTTTGAAGGCTTGGGGGCGGAGATGTCTCGCGGCAGAATAGAAATGTTTCGAAATGTTTTATTACACTGGAATGAAAAGCCTGTACAAACGAATGACATTTCATACGCTTACTTGACATTCAATACATGTACAGAAAAAAGAGAAAACAAAAGGTGTTTCACTGCACCCACAAGAGACAGCGCTGGTAAAATCATTGTATGCAACGCCACGGGTGGCTTAAATAAAGTTGTTATTAATATTGATCAGCTTCCGTCAAATAATATAGTTACGAAAGGGATCGTTTCTGCGATAACAACGGCTACTTGCCACATGAGAATGAACTGGACATGAAATGTTAATGTGAAATATTTTATTACCACATTTTTACCGACTGCAGACCTTCCGTGAGGAAAAGCCTTTTAGGTTTTAAGGTAAGAAACGACGTTGTCACGAACAGGCAATTTGGTTAAATCATTTGTAAATAGAATGCCATATATGTTATTAAAAGACATATTTATATTTAATCTGTCAAAAAAACCCTGTCAAAATAATTTGCTGCACTCGGGTTACCGTGTTCGGGTTGTTAGTTTTGAGAAGTTATTATCTGGAAATAACCCGCAAAATTGGCGACTGGCCAATCTGAATCAAGCGTTCCAACGAGCCGTGTAATAAAGCAATTGTGCTCATCAGAACAATAATATTAGAGGCGTAGCTTCGGTCGAGGCATATCCAATCAGAATTTAGAGTTAAACTGTTATTTTACATGTGTAGCATGCTGAAAATTGCTGTTGTAAACCTATGAAAGCATGGAGTATATTAAAGTCCCCGTTGCGATCGTTTTTACTTCCGTATTCTGACACATTTCCGAGTGAAAAAGAATTTCAAATGAGAAAAGTAGTGGGCGTGGCTTGTGTTTTTCACTGCGAATTGATTGGATGTGTAAAAACAGCCGTTGCATTTTGAAATGAAACTGGCAGCAGACTGACAGTTGAAGGGGAGGAGTTAACGGATGCTCCGCCCAAGCCGTCTAGTTTAGGTCATTTGAGATGGATAGTCATGTCAGGGCGGAAGTGCATTTTCAGATTTTAACTGAAGATTACGAGGGCACATGAATTTAAAAAAGAAAACAACCCACATTGACAAGCTATTTACTATAAACGCTGCAATAGTTCATGAATAAATAAGAATGGTCATTTTTAATTTCACTGGGACTTTAAAGTACATTTTGACGAAGTGTCACAATAACCTCAAAATATATAATTTGTATAATTTATAAAAAAGCTATATCCGATTTTTTAAACTCTTTTATCCAAAGTGACTGACCAAATAATACACACCTGATTCTGCTGGAAAAACAAAGGGATTGAATTGAGATTAAGGAGTACATGGTGACCCTTTGATAAAAAATACATCTCATTATGTTTCAATGAAATGTTATTTATATAGCGCTTTTTACAATGTTTCTTGTTTCAAAGCAGCTTTACTGAAAGAAAATCAAAACAAAAAGAAAAACAAAACAAACAGAGAAAAGTAAAATACAAATAAATAAAATAAATGTTTTTGGTTAGTGAGGAAAGCTTTTAAGTAGCGATTTATTAAATTACATTTGTCTGAAGCTGACAAACTTTCGTCATAGAAAAAAAGATACTAATTATTGTAAAAACTTTTTACAAAACTTGGCACCTTATAGCTTATTTTGTTCTGTCAACGTTAACACACTCACGTACACCATATTAACCAACATACAACTCCACTTATTCTTAATAACTAAAATAATAATAACAACAAAAATACAGTTTAATCAAATCAAAACAAATCAATGTGAAGGTTTTTCTTTTTGTTTTGTTCAATGTGCTCTCTTTTGAGGACTTCCAAGAATTATGTGCAATCAAAAGCATCACATTGTCATGGTCCTGCCTCTTGTCATGCTTTTCTAGTCTTGTGGCAGGATCATGACAGTCCCTCGTGTTTTGTGTGTCAGCGCATGGTCATTGTTTGTTATGATGGCCATGCCCTGGCCTGTCTCGTCTCTTGACCCCCCCCTTGTTTCCTCGTTTAGCTTCCCATCAGTGTTTGATTCCCCACACCTGCCCCTTGTTAATTACCCTTTGTTAGTTCCCTATTTAATGCCCTTGTGTTTGCTGTCTGGTGCTGATTTGTTTTGTTTGCTTTGCATGAAACCTTGCCAAGTGGATTATTCCCTGTGATGTTGGATTGTACCGTGTCTTGAAACAGTGTTTTCTAGTTCCTAAGTCGTGTAAGTTTTGACCCTGTTCTCCTGTTTTTGCGTGAAGTTCTTTGTTTTATAAGGTTTTATAAAACCTTATAAAACCCCCTGACATAACATATCAGTACAAACAACTCTTTGAGAGCAAATGCTATCCATATTCATTTTTAAGAGTATATTGAAGGTTTTGTGCCTTTTCGCAACAAAGAGTCAATGACATGCATGTTAATGGTGAGAAGAAGCACATGTGACCTTGACATGCCTTCCGTTGCAAGCCTCTCCCACAGCCTTCCCATCATTCCTTAGAAATCCAGCACAAATTGAATTGAAAATTGAATTGAAAATAGTGGATATGTAGAAATGTTTGTATCTGATCGGGTTGTGTTGAATGTTTGGTTTTTGATGTCAAATGATATTTCTCAAATACATGTAGAGTTCTTGCATTGCTAATTTGAAAAGAACTAGTTGTAGCTGGAATAAAGACATTTTTCAGTCTCTATATTTCTATGAGTGTGGGCTGGAAACTCATGGGCTTGTTATAATGAAAATATTTGTTGCGTCCTTGAATTGAATTCTGTTCTTTTCATCTGACTGCATCTGAATCTCATTGAATAGAGCAGGCGGCATAGTCAAAGTGAGATTCATCCATCAAACATGTTATATTGGGAAGATCTAGATGTTTTAAATACTGACAAAATATCGTTAATAGTATATTGCCAACCGGAATCATCAAAAGAGAAACGAATGACCCGAGACTTTCAGATTCACCAACCGACGGGAATTACTCTGGTTTCTGGGAAAGTGTTTGGCACATTTCCAACCGTGCACATGAGGGTTTCTTGTTCCTTGTTGGTTAAAGTTAGAATTTGGATTTCTATCTTGAGAAAATTTTACGTTTTGAATAATTCATTTTGTCAAAGAGGTCTGGTCACAAAGCAGGAAATAACCAAACTCTATTTTCTCCGCACTCATGATAGTAATCTATAACACATGGAAGAACCCCAAAAGTGTTTTGCATTTCTTGGCAAAGTTTTTATTAGAATGTAAAATAAACATGAGGCATGATTGTCAGATGGTGAGTGATATTATAAAGCCCGTTTTGATAAGCCTTCCTGCAAAGTGAAACATCTGTTGCCAAATCAACTGCATGAGTCAGTTT
Organism: Triplophysa siluroides; assembly: GCA_006030095.1. Classification (NCBI taxonomy): domain Eukaryota; kingdom Metazoa; phylum Chordata; class Actinopteri; order Cypriniformes; family Nemacheilidae; genus Triplophysa; species Triplophysa siluroides. The sequence goes on from VCII01000020.1 coordinate 2,889,162, forward strand.
TTACAAGGATTGAATGTTTTTCAACTAACAATTTCCACAAAATTCAACATCAGTTGTGAAACACCAAACACGACAATATGCCTATGAACAAGTAATTGTGCTTTAAACTGGTTTCTGTTTATTTTGGTTTGTATTTTTCAAAATTATACAGTAGCATCCTGTAAAAAAAACAAGTTTCTTCACAGCAGGGCGTACATTAATCAGATATTAGTTTGAAAGATATAGTGCCCAAATCGGTTCATGATATAGTGCACTTTCTTAACCGCAAGCCCTGACAAATCTCATGTCACACAATCTCATAACTTCTGTAAGAGAACTAAAGAGAGCTGCAGGGCCAGGAATTTGAGTTCAGCGTCTCATTTGTTCATTAAGTCAAAACTCATAGAAAAAAATCTAACATTCTCTTTGGCACAGATATACAGGAGAGAGCACAACAATGTGTATGAACACAGTGAGACAGTTCTGCTTAATAACAGTAGAGGACAGTAGTGGGTTCATTGCAAGGACATGGAAAGTGCAGGATCCATTCAAATGTCCTAATAACATTTAATATAAACATTTTACGAAGTTATATGACATTTACAGTTAGCTTGGAGACTTTTATTTTGAAGAAAATATATTCTTGTTTTACATTTAATAAGATTTTTTTTCAATCATATTTTATACAACTTAACATCCTAATGTCTCAGTTTACCGTAACCCACAATAGACTCTGAAGATTGCTGTTTAAGAATTGTTAGAAATTTATCTCCTGGTGCTTGACAATAACATTTTAATTGAACTAATAAACGAATAACTAATGAAACTTTTTTTTTTTTTTTCATATCATACATAAAAAATAAACAAATAACAATAAATTGTTTTTAATAATAAATAATTTATTTAAACAGTTATTTTATCTTATAAACAAAATTTGAAGAACCTGTAATTTTGGTGAAGCAGGTGAATCGTGTGAACAGAGGCGCACCAGGAGTTCAATGGTGTCCAGTAACATCATTTGCTCTGATGTTTTAACCATGAGGGGATTTGCTCCTTAATAGCTCGAGTGTAAACTGATGCTTGCTTAAAGTGATAGTTCACCCAAAGATGAAAATTCTGTCATCATTTACTCACCCATTTCATACCTGTGTAAATTACATTGCCAGACCCGGAGATCGGCTGAATAGATTCCAAAACGGTAAAACTCAGCTTATTAACTCTGGGGCAGTTGGAGAATGAGTCTCTCCAAAAAAAGTGGATTGTCCTTTAAAAAGCAACATAGCCGACTACACCCACGCTGTAAATAAATGAACCTCACCTTCATCAGGACGTCTGCCCTTAGGTAAAACTTTTCATATAAGAAAGAGCCCATCTGCCACCAACTCCATTCATTCATAAATTCATTACCTGAGTGTTTATATCTTCTATTAGATGATTTTCTGAATCTTTAAGTCTACATTTACATTTATTCATTTGGCAGACACTTATATGACCTAATTCTTAATTTGAGGTATTTGAGGCCAAATATTGAACGGGTTGGTTCTGCGGCACGATAGCGTTTGCCAAGCACAAAGCTCATTAGGATCTTCTGCCTATTAAAGCAATCACATTAAATCAAGATTGATTAATGGAAAATGTGAATCCTCAGGGATGTTTTAGAAGTGGCGTGACCGGCAGAAAGACAAAGGTCTTTTGTTTCCATAAATAAATTTTATAATTATTCCGTCCCCTTTGTGTCATACAAAACCCCCACCTCACTTTCCCCGTAACAAACCTTCAGAACACGTTATTCATTTTTATTGAATTATTTGTTTATTGCGTTTGCATTCATTATGCAGTTTTTATTATCTTCAAAAGGACGTGCACTACCGCATGTTTGGGCTCCTGCATTCGTTTGTGTCTTCTAAAATCATGGTGTTTTTATAAGGTGCCACGTGCATGCGATGTTCTGTAAAGTTTTCAGCGTCGCTTTGCTATTTTGGAGGACGTAATGTTTAAATGCACTGGGGGGCAAATAGACGAATTAAAAACCGCATAAGCCAAGTGCACATCTCTCCTCCACTCAGGCGTGAATGGTTTCCAAAGGAATCTTCATTTCATTGAGGCAGCCTACGGGTAGGCTACAAAACGAAGAAAACAAGAAAAAAGTATTATAAAAAATGAATTGCAATACAGTCTTAAAAATAAAAGTGATTAAAAGGGTTCTTTGCAGTGATAACACACTGTGAAAACAAATCTTTTACAGAATTTTACAGATTTTTTATCTATAATGTAAGAACCTGTAATTTTACAGGATTCTACTGGTTTATTACTTTTTTTTCAAATCACAGAAAAAGACTGCGAATTTACAAGGAAAACATGAAAAATGATTTTACATGAAAATAACTGTTACAGCCATGGAAAATTCCTCAAAACTCCAAGCTCCTAGAAAATTTTGTATAGTTTGTTTTGTTAAGGGATTTTTTACAGTAAAATACCATTAAAATATATAAATAGACTGCAAATTTACATGAAAAACATACAATTTTCATAATCAGTGAATTTGGACTTCCAAGGTTCCAGAAGGATAGTGATGACATGTGATTTTTACCATTTATTTTATTATCATGAAAATATTTGTACACACCCACTAGTCTTATCATGTTTAATTTGTGTAATCGGGACAACACCATGAATGTTTTATAACTCTCATATGAACTCATTTGTTCACGAAACTCAGCCAAGCAATAAATTGTGCCTTTATGAAGCTATTCGGCTAATGATGTCTTCATATTTGGCTGAACTTTGTGGCTCTGCTGTGTTTATGCAAATGCTGAAGCGTACAGCATTCCGGCCATGAAACCTCGTGGATCTCAAGCTGCTTGGTGATAAATTATTAACCCATCTGATGAATGTTTCACACGCAGCAAGCAGTGCCAATAGACGCAGGTTAATCGAGAGGGCGAGCCGGGAAGCTGATGGGCGACACCGCACCTGAAAGGAAAACACAAATACAGCATTCAGCCCAGAGGTCAGCCTGGCTGCAGGGGGCCATGTCTCGGGTTAAAGCCCTGCAAGGCTTTTCAGAAGAATGGTGAAGTAAATACACTCAAGCTATATTTTTAAGTGGAAGGTCTGAAAAATGATCTGAGCGGGGGAAACCGAGACGTCACAGATCGTAAGATGAGAAAGGAAAATGCTGATTGGAATATTATACTGCAAATGTCGCCAAGTGGAAGGTAAATGGCAGGGCTATATGTTTACATTTTCTGAAGAAAACACTCACTTTGAGACACGAGAGGCTTAGCGGAGTGTTCGAAAGTATCAAGTCTTTAATAGCGCAATACCATAATACATGAAACCATGTCTGATTTTTTGTTTATTGGAGTGTGAGATAGGAAGATATCTTGTTTTCGCTCCCTTGAATGCAAATGGGCCAGATTAAACCCCGAGGCTGCAATGTCCCCTGCTGCACAGCGAGAGGAGAGAGTTCCTCTTTAAAATACTACAAATTTGTCATTTGAAGCACAGTTTGCAAAAGAACTCAAAAGTCGAAGACCAGAGATGGAGCAGAGGGGAGCGTCAGGTGAGATCGGGAGAGACATGTCAATCAAACAAGAAGGAAGCAGTGATGCAGGCCTGAAGATGGTGAGGTGAAGTGAAAGATTCCATTTTTCCCTGGAGCGAGCGAGATGGAGAAACAGATGTCAGTAAAAACAAACTCTCAGGAGACTGTGTGGAGCAGAAACTGCACTTTCCGTCTCAAACACTCTCACCACACACACACGAACACTGGGAACGAGGTTTTAACTCTTTTGATTGGGTTCATATAGTGACATAATGCACATAAGTGCTTTTACTCTCCATGCAGATGCTCCAGGACCGAAGGAACGCAAACAAGCAGATGGCACTTTTTAAAGATGGTCCCATCTGATCAAGAAAAATCTGGCCCCCTTTCAGCCAATCAGCATCTTTTATGTAGCTCTTGTAGCATGCATGGTTTGGTCGTTTCTCACATCAGCACCATTAAAAGTGGACTGAAAGACGTCTAATGTAGAATTAAGACTGACCTTATTCATTTTGATGGCAGTGTCCATCAAAAATGTTGTTTGACTGCACCGTGTCTCTCAGAAAAGAAGTGTGCAAGCTGTTCTGTACGTGGAGTCATAGAGAACTCAAGAGGAATGCCATGTTTCCTTTTATGAATAGCCCAAAGTTGTCAACTAAATTCTAGATTAAAGCTTGTGGTTTGCACAACATCTCCAAATTAAATATCAATGCAAAGTAATAAAATCTTTGTTAAATAGCAAAACTAAAAATACTAATAAAGCGTATTAAAGGGCTATCTATTGTGACTTCATGCAGTGGGGCATGTTGTCACAAAAAAAACATGTTTTCAGCTTTATATTTTAACTTTATATTTCATTGAACAAGTATGTATGTAAAAAAACGGTTTAGCCTATGTATGTTCTTACACAAAAAAACTCCACTTATCTGCATTCATTTCTGACAAATCTTCATGTAGCCTCCGTCTCCTTTAAATGTTTAATATAAACTGAAAACAGATGGTATAATATTCTCATCATTATTATGTCATAATTTCCTTTGAATGGATGTTATTCAGACCTGGATTCAATTCACCTGTCTCCACATACGTCACACATTCATTAATAAATGAATATCATTTCTTTGCGAGGCAGTTTGACGTAACTTCTTATTTTAGGAGAGAGAAAGAGAGAGAGAGAGAGAGATTCCCTTATTAAAGCTGAAATATAGAAGAGCGCGTTCAATGGGGTCATTAACATCCCGCGTCACGAGGGACTGAACAAACTCCGCGCGAGCGACCTGTGCGACGCTCTAGCGCGCGCTGCGAAGTCCTTTACGCGCGCGATTCGCACCTGTGCAAGGACGCGTTTGGACATTCGCTCTATTTTTGTCTCTGTGACTCTAAAACTTTGTGAGTGTGTCGCGTTTTGGAGGTCAACATGAGCTCCTCCATTCCAAAAAGCGAATCCACCACATCATTGATCCACAAGCCCACAGCAGCACCGACACACCGGAGACCCGGGAACCGCGCTGACCTCCGGCACATCGGCGGCAATGAGGATTCCTGCTGGACCGAAGAGTGCGATGCCACCTCCCGGAGACCTCTGTGCCAACCCAAGCACGTCCGAAACGATGGAAGAAGAGGAGAAAATATTCAGAATCAGACCCACGACGGACCGGATCGTCACGGCAAGGGACACCGCAAACCATCAAAGCATCATCATACTGTTGACCCCCCGGTCCAACTCCACGGGAATTCCCGCAGCAGCCGGACGACTTCACCGACTCCATCTCTCTCCAGACGTTCGGAGGAAGCTGCGATGTTCTTCGAAACCAAGGACAGACATCGGACCGGCTCGAATCAAAGCCTCGCATCCAGCCCAGCCGCAACATCAGCACCACTGAAGCCAGACGGCACGCGAGCCCCCGGGAGAGGGAGCGCGTACAGCGGCGCGCTTGATGCAGACCTCCATCCTATAGTCAAATCAGTGTTTGGACAGGTAGGGCGAGTACATTATATCACAAATGTAAAGATTTATCTGCATACCATTGCGCTAATATAGTCACTAACTGCAAAGAAACGGTCTTGACTCTTGATGATGGTATGAATGAAGCCCTTTGGAGTCTTTCTAATACACTATTATGCTTCATTAACATTATACAACAACCGTGCAGTTCATGCTTTGCTTAAAAGAACATTTATAAAAGTGAGTGGACTCAACAGGTGGTTAATGGTGTTGAATAGAAATACAACGTCTGATGCTTACCAACTTTGTAGCCCAGTGGTTAAAGATCTGGGAAGGTGACTGAAAGGATGTTGTGTTTGAGTTCTGCTAAAGATATGTTTTTATAACAGTAGCAAAAGTCAATTGGGGTAAATTGGTCAGCTAAATTATTAATATGGTATGTAATATGATTAACATTCTGACTTATTGACTTCAAACTTGCTTCATGATTCATGAAACATTTTGTGCATATAGGACCTTTTGAGAAACTTGTAACTGGAGAGCACAAGTCTTTGGGGATATGATCTCTCAATGGTCAGCTTTTGATGAAAAAACTGAATTATGCATAAGGCTTTGATGAAGAAAGTGAGCAGGTTCTACTTTGTCGGGGTGGATTCAGAGTTAATGGCGAGGTGTCAAATTGTGGTTGATTTTATATCAGTCAAAACAATCACCATCATGTTTAGGCAATGGTCCATTCTTCTTCTTACCTAAAGTGTATTCCTTCAGTGTCTTCTGCCGCTTTATATCTCATGAAGATAACTTACCTGTGACAGAAATGAAACCTTCCAAGTATGGACATGTTACATGTTTCCTAAATGGAAGGAGATACACTTGAATCGTTTTACATGAAGCTACGTATCATTGGAAGTTAAACATTAACACATTTTTGTGTTTATCTGATCTGGCAGATAAGTACACAGTCCATGCAGAGGAAAGAATAGAAAAAGCCCCTCACATTTAATAACAAGGTTTAGTAGCTTGATTAAATAGATCAACTGAAGTCAAAGACCTTGAATCAAGTGCCGTCGCTTTTTAATAAAGATTTGCAAGCTATGACGGTGTGCAGTAATTTTAATGAAAAAAAAAAACATTTACTCTAAATTATGAACCATTTTTACCCTGAAGGCTGTTCTCAAAGAGAGATCTTGTCAGATTTGGCTAATTCATGAATCATATTTGCCTTCAAGGATGTTTTCAACAGGAGGTTTTGTCAGATTTAGATGACTTAAGTTTACCAAAGTATGGAGAGCAAGAATAAAACTGGGTTTTGAAGCCTTTCGAAGCTTTTTGGTTTTGTGTGAAGACACAAGAGTCTATTATTCAATCACATCCTGATAGTCAGAAACTCAATACTGTCAAGAGCCCAGTTGGTTTATTTTTACTTTGTTTATTTAGGCTATTTATTTTTACTTTGGCTTGGTTTTCAGCACCTTCCAGCCATCATTGGTCTTTGGCATGTAAATGTCACACACTGAAGAGATTTTGCCGCAACACCTCATGTAGACCTGTGCAAAAAATTGAAAAGCCGCACATTTCTCCTGGGGATATTCCGACTTGGGTGACACAAACAACGTGGACACACGGCTGCTGCTGCACAGCGGAAAATGCAGTAAAGCCTCCATCTTACGTGTGCAGAAACGCTGCTTTATTTAAAGCGCAGACGTGTGTGATTTTCCTCACAGTGGATTGATGTTCCTCAAATGCAGAGTTTCATATTTCCTTATGTAACATCACGTCCCGTGTACAATCCCTACAGAAATCATTCTCCGCCAGCAGGCGCTAAATATAGAAGCTCAAGACCTGATTAGAGAGGAGAGGAAAGCTGTCTTTTTGTGCTGGAGTGAAAAAATTTGAATCCATTAGCTACCTGACACGTGGGGAATCAAGCCTTGCACGTTTTCCTCCTCAAACCGATCTGCATATTCAAAACATTCAGTGTTTCTGCAATAAAGATCGTCATTTAAGTGTCATTTTCAATTCTTTATATAAGGAGGATTTGCTAACTGAGTGTTATTTAATGATATTAATATCCGATCTACCCAAAGTCACACATCCGATCTAGTCAATGTGTGCAGTGAGGTCGAAGCTTCCGTTCTGCATAACACTACGGAAAGAATCGAAAAAGCACCAGATTTGTACAGATTTTTCCAACACAATCTCACTGGAATTCGTAACTTTTTACAATATGGCAAATTTAGATCTTATTTGTATGTGTTATTGCGATTTGCTTTTGCGCCGGTGACGTTAGTATAGGGGTTGGGGAGGGTTTCCAGTATGATTTTGTTGTAATAATCATACTTTTATACGATTCCCACCAGACGAATTCATACTGGTTAGACACTTTTTAAATGGTTACAATTAAATTCCTGTTTTTTTTAATTGTGACAAATATAGAACAACTTTATGTCAAACCCATTTTTTGCAAATGTGAACCAAAACTGTCTTTGATATGAGCACTAAAACTAACGTTGTTCACTTTATTAGTAAATTGTATAAATGATAGATAAATTAAAACTTAAACTCAAAACATTCACATAGACTTAACATAGAAATTGTAGCATCGTGATGTAAATATTCCAGATTATCCCCATTTATCTATTTAGCAGTTTACAAATAAGAGGGCATTTAACATTTTGTAGATCTATAAAAGGCATGTTTGCAAATTTAAATAGAGTTGAAGAAAAAGATGAACAACAAAGAAGATAAAGTTGTTTTTTAATATAAACATAGTTTATAGACAGTTGACAATTGGGGATTAGTTAGTTGAATCCCAAAACAGGTTATTTGTTTATATTCACGTTACATTTTATGAATAGTTATTTTTAGCATAAAAGGATTTTAAATAGTTCATTCTAAACTGCTTTTACAAATGTTGTGCCCTGTCTCTTCATCAGTCGGATTCCTCCTCAGATTTCTTTTAGCCGCAGTGTGTCGCAGAAGACCTCCGTCTCTCTCTCTCTCTCTCTCTCTCTCTCTCGGCAGCGTAGATTAATATCCTAACGCTGACATCACTTGACCTGCCTTACGTTTGATAACAAGGAATTATGCCACTAACCCAGTTATGAGAATGTGCTGCATATCTCAAAAACCAACACCGATGCATAAAGCTAGAGAAAGAAAATAAGAGGAGGAAATGTGAGATTTATTTGTGTGCACACTTTCTCTCTCAAAATAATGCTCTGTCAGTCTCTGTCAACTCACTTTCATCCTTCCTCCCCCTGCTGTGATGGAAACAGGAAACGAAGGGGAAAAAATAGGAAGTATGACAGACCTTGATGTGTTATGTAAGAAAGACACAACATTGATGCTGGTCTCCCTCTCGCTCTTACAGCTCCATTTTCCGGAACATTCTGTGGCTCCCCCTCCTCAGCCCGCTTGGGTCAGGCCGACCTTGCAACGAGGGTCTGGGGGGGAGAGAACATGATGGAGGGTGGAAAGCATTTAGGGAGATGAGTGAGGACATGTGAATAAGCGATACAAGCTGTGTCGTAAATTCCGCGTCATTTTCTGTTTCAATACATCTCAAAGTCTGTGCTATTTATAGAAGCCAATGTGTTTTTTATTGGCCCGTGGATTGCAGGGGAGGAAATGCAGGATTTTGACGTCTTTCTCAGTCTGTGTAACAGAGAGGCAGACAGAACCTTGAAATTATTTTATTCTCTTATTGCTCGGAGGTTGATCTCTTCGTAACTCTATAACAAAAGTCAAATTAATATAATTATTATAAGAGCTTCAAATTTAATGAATTAGTTAAAGCTGTAATTCGTAACCTTTTTTTGGTTGATGAGCAAATACATAAAAAAATCAGTGTTCACCCTCAAATCATTCCAAACCTGTATGACTCTCTTTCTCGTTTTTTGCAGAACACAAAAGACATTTTGAGGTAACCAAAGCAAATTTAACCCAATTGACTTCCATTATATGGACACAAAACCATGCAGACATTTCTCAAAATATCTTCTTTTGTATTACACTCAAAAAAATGGTGCTATATAGCACTAAAAGGCTAAATAATTTGCTCATAATCATAGGGGAACCACTTTTAGAGAACCATATTCAGGCCCTTTGGGGTGACCGAGGTGCTATATAGCACCGTTTCCATATAACGAACCTGTTAAGCCCCTGTTTGGTTCTTCAGCGGTTCTATATAGCACCTCAGTCATCCCAAAGAACTGCCGAAGAACCAGTGAAGCACCAGAATATGATTCCATATTTACTACTAAAAGTGCTTCCTCCAAGACTACGAGCCAAGAACCGCTTTTATTTAGCACTATTGTTTTTCAGAGCGTAGAAGTAAATATGTAATTCTAATTTTTTTTTTTATATCTGCACATCAAAGGTTCGGTGATGTCACTGGAAAAGCAAATGTGTAGGGGAGGTTGCATGCTATCAATATATTTAGAAAAAAGATTTTGACTTTGTTCACAAGAAGATCAGTAGCGTGCATTAAGGAGGTCAGTTTTAATGTCCTGTTGACTTCATGTTCGTGTGTATGTAGCAGCTAAACACAGTGCTACCGGAGATGCTCGGCGCTACCCGAGGCGAGCACTTGACACTCTCCGGCACAGCAGGTGAGCGTGAAGAGTCGAGCGGAGAGAAAGTCGCGGTGAAACCAGAGAGAGGTGAAAGGAAAAGGAACAGCACTTCTGAAGAGTTCCTGCATTTTTCATGCTCGTGAATGAATATTTCAAGAGAAATGTTTAATTCTGTCAGCAACTCGTCTCCCCTTTGAGTAACCCGCAAGAAAAAAACGTGTTAAAGTAGACCACCTATTCAATATTAAAGACCACATCAAACGTTTTAGAGGTATTTTAATAGTGTTTTAGTTCTGTTTTGGAAAACCCTTAAGAATTTAATGAAAATGTTTTTGTTCTTTGGACAACATCTGACCATCACTGAAACAGCTTTGTTAAGATAAGCAGAGATAACTCTTCAAGGTTTGTCAACATCATTTTTGACTCCGAACTAAAAGGATTCAAAACACGATCCACTGTGTAGTGTGTAACATACTGTAGTGTGTGTGTTTAGCAGAAGGTTCTATACATTGGATCAGTGCATGTGTTTCCTGTGAATGAATCCCATGACCTTGACGTTGCTATAGTAACACTACATGAGATGTATTAGAAAGTTTTAAAAGCGTCTGTACAGCAGAGGCGGATGTGAACATCTTTGCTTTCCTTTAACAGGCCGCCTGTGGCCGTGTCCGACGGGATTATCTCTGCCCTGACATCATGCTTTAAATGAAGACGTTCTTATTAACACAGTGTAAGAATCATCCGATTCATGTGTGGCTCGAGTGTTCCTAGTTGAACTGCAAGACCAAGGTCATGCAACGTATTCTCAGAAAAGCACATGCTGATATAGTGTATGATGTAGAGGGATAGTTCACCCAAAAAGGGAAGTTCTGTCATCATTTATTCACTCTTTCCTCTGTGGAACACAAAAGAAGATATTTTGAGAAATGTCAATGTTGTTTGGTTACCAACGTTCTTTAAAATGTCTGTATATTGTGCAGTGTTTAGTAAATCTTACGCAAGTGTTTTATTCTGGAGAAGAGGCGTGTTGTTGACAGGAGGGGGCGGGCTTAAATCAGCGTACTACTAATGACTAACATTATTTCCATCACCTTCAAGCATGTAAACGTAAACTGTCATAACCTAAACATTCTGTCACTCAAGTCAACGCTCTGTGATGCACACTTAACAAAGTAAACATTACTGTGTATGATTGATGGAAACAGATGATGTCATTCAAATAGCACAAACGTTAGACCAGCTAAACAAGTTCTGGCTAACTTGGAACACTAATACAGAACTGTGTATTTTTTATGACCTCAGAACATTCCTGTTGAAGCATGACAGGCGTGAAAAGACTATTTGTTCATTCAGGCGTTTATGTTATGCAGTTGCTTACAGAACACAAGTGCAGCGCAGCCTCCGTGAGCATGTGTAGTGTGAGTGTGTGCGGGATATGCGCATGTGCATAAGTGTGTTTCTGCGCTGCTGTTGCGTGTTCTCATACTGAGTTGACATTATGAGAGTGGACGGTGCCTGATTCTGATTTCTGATGTGTTCTGAAGTTCACAATGAGCCTCCGGTGAAGAGGCCGACTTCATCGGGATGAATCATCCTCACTAACAGAGAGAGAGAGAGCATGCATGAGTAACCAAAGTATGATCGGCAGAAAATTAAGCAAGGAAGGTTAAATGTGGATATGATAGCGGCGTCCCGTAGGAAAGATGTATTTCTCAGATGTATTTGATGGAGTTCACTGTTGCGTTACAAAATGATTAAGTTAGTCTCAGATGTTTCTCTGCTTTCAGGAGATTATAAACATAGTGAAAATGAAAATGATGAAGTGTCAAATAAATTTAGATTGTAGAGGTAAAATCATCTGGATTGGGGTCAATTTGATGAGAAATGTTTAAAGAGTTTGGTTCCAAATGAGATAAAAAATGTATTGTTTTGATTGTATGTTATTGTGTTAGTTAGCTGTATTTTTTTGTTATTATGGCTTAAATCAAAGCAAACCAACTGCAGTTTTAATTGATATTAATTAGAATACACAATAAAAACACATGAAAACGGAGTTATCACAGTTTGGAACTAAACTCTTCGTTTGAGTTCATATTGAGATCTTCAGTAACATTGACATTTGATTGCAGAATTGTCTAATCATAAGGCGTGTCCCAAATTGCGCACTTACACACTATTCTACGCCATTTTGTAGTATAAATAGTGTAAGTAGTGTGTTCACATTGAAAATTCTTAAAGAAGAAGTGAGCTTTAAGCACTTCACGCATCTGAAATACCGTTGGACGGGCTTGCGTTTCCGGTCTGTCGCATTCGCATGCGTATGAATGGAAGTGAATGGAGGGAAAAGTCAAGTGTGACCACGCATTTAAGCAAAAGTCTATTTGCTCTCAATATAATTTCACCGATGTCTAGAATAAAAACCTGAGATATTAAAGAGGCCGCTTCATTGACTTTTCCTAAAGGATGGAGATGTCGCTTTGAAGGTTGATCTTTTACAGCTTTTTCAACATGGTCTCAGATTCTCCTCCTAAAAAAGAAAAATGAGAATGTTCAAAAAGAATTCAAAGCAAAAGCCGTCTCTGTTAAGGTCCGAAAATAAATCAGATATTACAGAAATCACACTAGTGTTTTCTTTCTTATAAGGAAGTGAAAAGAAAGGAAGGGCATTAATGTTCAAACATGATGATATGACACTATGGACGAATGGCATCTCGGCAGGTGAATTCTGGGAAGGGCTTCCTGTTCCCCCCTCACAACCTGCAGTGGCTGTGATTTGGCATCGCCGGCGTATCCGTGCCTGCCGCGGCCGCGTCTCACCTTTGCACGGGCAGCGTTTACCGTCTGGATTTCGACACTGCCCGTCGTAGCCGGATGGCATGACTGTTAACTGTGTGTGTGTGTCTGAGTGGTATTTTTAGCTCCGCAGCCCCACAACCGTATGTGTGCAGTCGACTGCGTTCGCGTGTGTACATGTGTGTGCGCGTTTGGCTGATTGTCTCCAGCATCTTGCTCGAGGGAAGGTGATACGCTGCACGAGCCTCTTTGTCTGTTGTCGCCTTGTTTGGATGGACGCTTGTAACACCGAGCAGCAGAGAGCGAGAGAGAGGCAATGAGTGAAAGAGAGAGTGAACTGGGAGGGAAGGGGGAAAGAAGGGAGGGCGAGAGAGAGAAAGCAAGTGAACCAGCAATCTTGGCTTTCCTCTTCTAGCAGCCCTTCACGTAGAGAAACATTTCCACTTTTCACTCCATTTTCTCTCTCCGCGTCCTCTCCTCCCTGCCTGTCACCTCGACACCCCGCATCACCACCTCTGGATCATCTGCTTTCTTCCAATCCATCTCTGCTTGAAGATAAGCCTGCAAGCCTCATCTCGCCAGCCGTAATCCTTGCATGGAGACATGTGGATGCACACACACGCATGCGGCGCCACACACACGTGCACGCGGCCACTCTGACTTTTACAGTCGCGAAATTAGAGGAAGGGATTTGATTATGGGCAACTGTGTTAAATCGCCGCTCAAGAATTTCTCCAAGAAGGTAAGATGCGCTTTATGTATGCCGTACCCTTAACAACCCCTGTTAGTGGATGCGTGTGTGTGTGCGTGGACTCAGACATGGACTGTGTTTTATAGTCATTCACAAAAATGTGAAATGTATCGAGCGTACCGCGGTACGGGACTACTGTATACAGAATAAAATGATTGTTTTCAGCGAACGGACTCTGGACTGACCATAAGTTTGATTAAGTTTCAGTTTCGTAATATCATGTTAGTCTGATGAATGATACTAGAAACAAACAGTCAGCATTTGTAGAGAACATCTAAAACATCCAATAAAAGACATAAAAAGGAAGACACTGATGTATTAAACATTTAGGAAGGAGCGCTTGAATTTTAGGCAATTGGTTGCTGCACCGTCTTCGACCTTGAAGGAATTGATGAGCCTGTTTGTGAATTCATTTCGTTCAATGATATGCTCGCTCACGCTGCTTTCTGTACAGGCATAAGAATCATCTTAAATCAGATTACACAGCAAAAAAAAAAAAGTTTCACAACAATCTTTATCAAAGGGATAGTTCACCCAAAATTCATCATTTCTCACCCTCACGTCATTCCAAAGCTCTGAAAGACTTTCTTGCTTCTGCAGAACGCGAAAGATTCTGAAGAATGTTAGTAACCAGACAACACTGGACCTCATTGACTTGGACGTTTCTCAAATGATCTTCTTTCTTGTTCCACAGAAGATAGAAAGTCGGGCTGAATTAATTTTTATCTCCAAGTTCTCGGCACGTTTCTGTCAGGTATCTTTACATAACATTGGATGTGTTTTATACGTGCATGCACGAAGATTAGTTTCATATCTGAAATATATCAGACCCCGGTCACCTGCTGCTCTGCTGCTGTGCACAATGGCACAGGTTTCTTTGGAAGAACGCATGAGTTGGCACCATACAGCCCTGGCAGCAGATGGAGTGTGAAGGTCATGTGTAAATAGAGGGCAGATGCAGTGCACGTGTTGGCACACACGTAAATATGTGCGTACGTCCAAGTTAAAGAATGAACACGTCAGCTGCTTCGACCAATGGCAGGCTTTGTTTTTAATGAACTTCAGTTCATTAAGCCAAATTAGACTGCCATTGTGTGCGTGTGCGTGTGCCCTCAATCTCTCTTACCAGTTGGATACAGATTACTTTGCCTGCATGTGGTAAGACAGGATAGCATGAACGGAAGAGGAGATCTAATGGAGAACAAGCCATCCGATGCTTTGGTAATAGGAGACCAGATTTAAAACCGGCATGAAAGCGTTTGTAATCCATTTTGCTTCCGTAATCTAATGTATTACAGGGAGAAATATGAAACGCAACGAGGAAAATGACGAGTGGGTCTTTGTCCATTAGGAATTCGATGGATCGTGAAAAGTGGGGTAACGTGATGAAGTCAGGTGGACGGGATGGGATGTCAGCCAACATGAAAATATTTTTAAAGGCAGAGTTATTACATTTTTCCTTAGAATATGCAGCGTTAAATTTGGCACAATAGGATACGAAGAACACGCATTAGGAAAGTACAACACTCCATTTTGACCCCCAAAAAAATGTTGGGCCAGATTGACTAAACAGTTTTTCACAAAATTTCACAAAAGCGCAGATGGGAGTGGACATTTCTGCGGGTGATTTACTAACAAGGCGCACATTAAAAAACACAGCCGTAATATTTCATTCCCTTACTACACGGCTCGTTGGAATGCTTGATTCTGATTGGCCAGTCGCGACGCGGTTCGTTATTCCTAGATAACAACCTCTCAAAACTAATAACACACCGTAACCCGGATGCAGCCAATCGTTTTGACAGGTTTTTTGACAAATTAAATATCAACATGTCTTTTAATAACATACATGACATTATATTTACAAATGATTCAACCAAATTGCCTGTTTGTGACATTTGAACGTCGCTTCTTATCTTAACACTGAAAGTAAACGGCTTTTCCTCACGGAAGGTCTGCGTTGGATCAACCCAATCGTTGGGTTGTAAATTAACCAATGCTGGGTTGTTTTAATCCATATTTTCAGGGTAACCCCAACCGTTGGGTTAGTCCCTTTTTGACCCAACACTGGGTTAAAAATATCCCAGAAACTTTTAGAATGAACATTCAAACAAGCAACGATGAAATGAAACCGATCATGAAGATGTGAAAAGATGTCATTGACACTGGAATTATTTGAATGACACTGAAGGGGATCACTGTAAATAAATACAAACATTTACAGCTGATTTTTGGTTTTATGACACAAGCGTCAAGGGATTTTTCTTTTTTTAGACTCATTAGATGACGTCGTTCCTCTCTTCAATTAACCCATGGATCTGTCTTTAATTATGAAGAGCTGTGTGTGTGTGTGCGTGTGTGTGTGCGCGCGCGCGTGTGTGTGCGTGCGTGTGTGCGTGCATGCGTGTGTGTGCGTGTGAGTGTGCGTGTGTGCGTGCGTGTGTGTGTGCGTGCATGCGTGCGTGTGTGCATGTGTGTGTGTGTGTGTGTGTGCGTGCGTGCGTGTGTGTGTGTGCGTGCGTGTGTGTGTGCTCTTCACCTCTGTCGGCTAATTGGTCATTATATTGTGCTGGCTGACTGGTTTTTGTTCTCGTCCTCATGAGCTCGCTCTGCCACGAGAGCTTTTACATTCTCTAAACACACTTCCCTTCTGGGTTACTTGAGGACCCGTGTAGTTTCTCGTATCTTCCCCCACATCTTCATGATCGATGCTCATGATGAACGAGTCGATTTGTAAAAATACGACAAGGACGAAGCCGGAGGCTTGGATTTGCTTCCTAACCGTTTTAAGCTCGGTGTTCTTTTACGGCGGCAATCAAATGGCGATGACACTGCGGCAGTACGCCGCGAGTATAAAAGTAGATGAATTATTCAGTTTGAATGATATCTGATCTTAAAGGTTCTGTCAGTTGCTCAGAGGGAAGAGAGAATAGAAGGCAAAATCTGGCACGTCGAGATTGCCGAAGTAGGACATGGAGCACTGGCTCGATATCCTCTGTTAGGACAGAAACAAATCTTAGTATAATAATGCCATTGTTGAATGGGTAGTAGCATTAAGGAAACGATTGATAATGGTAATGAAATTCTGTGAGAGAACAATTTGCAATAAGGTTTTGTATCTCCCACTAATGAAACTTTACTCACTCTGTTGTTTATTCGAACCTGTGACCTTCTTTTTTCACAGAACACAAAAGAAGATATTTGGAAGAAAGCAGTGATGACACATATTCACTTGTAATGTATGAACACAAAACCAATGCAAGTCAATGGGTGCAGTTTTGACAACATTCTTCAAAATATCTTCTTTTGTCTTTTGCAGAAGAAAGTCATACAGAATAAATGATGACAGAATTGTCCTTTTTTTTGGGGTGAACTATCACTTTAAAACTGTCCAAACCTCAAAGCCCAGCCTTCAAATCTGGTTGATAATAATGTCGATTCTGTAACAAAAACACATTTAGAAATTGTATTACAAAGCTTGACAGATCCTGGTGCGCTAAGCGTTGTTTCTCACCGTCTGTCTGTTTTGGTTTCTGTGAGCTTTGAACCATTTGACTAGACTGCTGACTTCTAACTTGTGTACTGACTGACTGACACGTGTCTGACCCACCCTTCACGTCCCATCAGTGTGCTTGACGCACGTCCGTACCGTTTCTAATTGTGTCTTTACCCCACGCTCCCTCTCCAACCGTGACCGCTCGGGTGGCCGTGCTCAGGACCGCAAGCGCAGCTACAAAGCAGTTCGCTCATGTGACGAGGGGGTCACATCTGGAGAGACCCTGGAGGCTTTGGCTCAGAACGCCACTTACATGCACAATGTTCTCGGGCCTGCGTGCATCTTTCTCCGCAAGGGCTTCGCTGAGAGCCGTCAGGCTGTACGTAAGTCTGGACGCACACACATGCACAGATCTCACAAGAGAGAACATTTCTACATGAGTTCGTCACACATTATTTGTTTAAAACGAGGTAGTTAAGCTAAAATAAATAACGGAAGGTTGCAGAGCTCATCTATGCTCTTTATAGCACTTATGCATATTCCTTTTATTCTTAGAAAACACACCATGGATATACTGTGCATCAAAGTGTCGAGCAGCTCGCAGACGATTTAAATGCAGACATTGCGCAGTTGGTCATAAAGAACACGACGCTACGTGATTTGGGTTGATGTGAAAAAATGTGTGAATGTGCATTTATTAGCCTCAGCGGGAGGGCTCGGGTCAGGATCACGTGACCGAGTTCTTCCGCAGGAGATCCGATTTTTGGGAGATGAGCCCTGCAAGCGCTCGCGTTCAAGGATGTGTGTGGAGCTGGGAATTCTGGGATCAGAAAACAAACAGGTTAAGCTGCTTCTGAGAGATCAATCCTCCATTTATATGTGCTTGTCCAAATGACTTAATGCAAAGGAGAAAATCTAATGAAATCTTTACATCATTTAGAGACGAAATACACAATTGAAGGTTGAGTGTTTGTTGGTTTACACGTCATTGTAAAACTGATTCTTCGCTGATGTTATAACGGCTTCTCAATGTGGTGCATTGAAGTTATTGACTGTGTTCTTGAAAACAGGTGGAGGACAACAACTCTAATGACATCACCAGACAAAACTACACAGCAGAGGTGGATATCTGTGTTGTTTCTTTTTTGATTGTTTTGTTTCTTTTTTTGCAGAACAGAGAGCTGAGACCAGAGGAAATGGATGGTAAGTTTAATCAAATATCGAAGGGACAGTTTCAGCCAAAAAGGATCATTCTGTCATTACTTACTCACCCGCTGGTCATTTCAAACCTGTATGACTTTCTGTCTTGAGCAGAACACGAAAGAAGATATTTTGAAGAAAGTCGGTGACCGAAAAACGCGGCACCCATTCACTTCTTTTATGGGCACAAAACCAATCGGGTACCACCGTTGGTCAGCTACCAACATCCTTCAAAATATCATCTTTCGTGTTCTGCAATAGAAAGTCATACTGTACAGGTTTGAAGGACATCATTTTCACTTTTGTGGGAACTATCCCTTTAGGCTAAAGGAACACAAATAAAATGTAATAAAGTTCTCAGCAGAAGTGTTTTGTTCGTGTCGTTTTGATGTGGGAAATTTGTCCGTATGAAAGAGCGTTGCGGTTCGCCCCGGTACAATGTGTCAATTGTTCCATTTTAATTTGAAGGGCTTCCATTTAATGTTCAAGAGGTGGAGGTTAGAATGACATTGTCATTCAGAGAACATTGGTGTGTTTTGCAAGTGCTTTGGGCTCTACAAACTGTGTTCAAAGCAGACTCCACATGTGATGTTATATAAACTCTTCTACAGCTCCCTCTGTGCTCTCTCGGTCTCACTGCGTCCTGCTTTTTATCTTCACAGAGTTACGAGAAGCCTTCAAAGAGTTTGATAAAGACAAAGATGGCTTTATTGGATGCAAGGACCTGGGGAACTGCATGAGAACTATGGGTTACATGCCTACCGAGATGGAACTCATTGAACTGAGTCAACAATAAACATGAACTGTGAGGAGTGTGGGATTTTAATAAATCTAAATTTAGATTATACGACTCTCTTCCGAAAGAGACGTCTCTATAGGCAGCTTCCTTCTAAGGCTGCATTTAAAGAGACAGTGCACCCAAAAAAAGAAAATTCTTTGATCATTTACTCACCATCATGTCATTCCAAACCTGTGTGACCCTTCTTTCTGCAGAACACAAAGAAGATGTTTTGAAGAACGTTGATAACCAAACCAGATTAATTCCCACTGACTTCCATTATATGGATACAAAACCATTTCTCGCAATATCTTCTTTTGTGTTCCACTGAAGAAAAAGAACAGTATTTGGCCTAAATACACTGAAATAAATGATTATGTGCCTTAAGCAGATTTTCTATAAAAAATGAATGATTCAAATATGTTTAATAGAATTATGTTCCTGTTTTTAACAAAAAATATAGAGTTAAAATCACATAATATTCTTGGAAATAAAATATACTAATTTTGGTTGTTAAGATTTTATTTATATTGTTTGAGTAATTTTAATTGAACAAATTATTAAATAAATCCTACTCAATTTTAATATGTTAAACCAATTTAAATTGGTCAAATTAAGTTTACTTTTTTATTTTGTGTTGAGACTACATAAATCATTTTCGTAGATATAACTTGTGCATGCTTTGCATCTGACTGCATTAGGAGATACATTTTCCAGATTAACTGTCATTTTAAGTGTTGTTGAGTTAAAAGAAAGACTTGTTCGTGTTTTGTGTTGAATTATCTTTGAGATTTAGGAGAGTTTTGGTATTATTTTTTACATTTGGTTATTTTAAGTGGTTACCATCGTTCAGAAAGGCGGTGCTTTTGCCTAGTCTTATAGGAAGGCACAATTTTAATAGTTTAATTTGTTATTTAATTTATTGAGAAGTAACCGTTCTTCTGGTTAGTAAATTGTACTTGAATTATAGCAGCACATTTTAATTAAAATATAATCGTGCAAATTGTTAAGAGGATTTGAGTCAAAGTACATTCTTCAAGTCATTTTTTTTGGTGAAGACAGTTCACTAAAAAGCCCAAATGTTGTGTGTCTTACAGTGGGGGGACATGTGGACTTTGAAGACTTTGTGGAGTTGATGGGTCCCAAACTTCTGGCTGAGACGGCAGATATGATCGGAGTTAAAGAGTTAAGAGACGCCTTTAAGGAGGTGAGGGGTGACGCTTTACTGACATTTTACATTTAAACACATGGATCCAAAACGCCATTGCATACAACCTACACTCTTAAAGAATGTGCTTAAAAAGGTTTCTTCGATGCCATAAAGTGGCGAAAATGTGGCGAAAAAGGTCCTTCGGATGATAAAAAAAGTAAGAAAGAGATGAATGGTTCTTTGTGGAACCACAAATGGCTCTTCTACGGCATCGCTGTGAAGAACCTTTAATGTTAAGAGTGTACACATTCATAACACACAGGAACACACTAAATCACATTTACTACTCTGGAACATCTGAAGCCTCTGTTAACACCATTATGTGGCTCTTTGACTGTCAGTTTGACACCAACGGAGACGGTCAGATCAGCACAGCAGAGCTAAGAGAGGCCATGAAGAAACTGCTCGGGCAGCAGGTGATGTTACTGACTGTGTAATGAGCATCTGAAAGCTGTTTTTAATGTCATCACGTTCTGCAGTCATCCTCCTATTGATTCTCTTGACCGCAGGTGGGCCACAGGGATTTAGAGGACATTCTACGAGACATTGATTTGAATGGAGACGGACATGTTGACTTTGAAGGTGAGCCGCCTCTCGTCTTCATTTGGCGCTTTTCATTAGTAATGCTAATTTCATTTCAGTGGCGTTGTGACGGCTGGGGGTTCATTTCATAGGTATACAAGCACGGAACGAATCAATGTGTGCCCGCAGAGAGGAAACGGCACAATCTGTCCACAATCATTAGGATCAGTTGTTCAATAATCAGATGTATCAACAAACCTCTCAGCAGCACTTAAAGAAGAAATTGCATGCTGGATTGGAATAACAACTGCCAATACTGTAAAAAAATGAAATTCTGAAAAAATTCTGGCTATCACAGTGCAAAGCATTTAGTCAAACCAAAGCATTCACATCATGGCAAAGACATTTACATTCACATTTAGTCATTTAGCAGACGCTTTTATCCAAAGCGACTTATAAGTTGGGTAAACAATGGAAGCAATTGGGTCAACATTAGGACAACAAAAAGCATAAGTGCAATAAAACATGTCTCACAAGGCCTACTACAGTGTACAGAGCTAAGATTTGTATTTATTTATATTATGATTTTTTTTATAGATAGAGTAGAAAAGACAAAGAAATCAGAAATGATCGGTCAGGTGCTGACAGAAGAGATGTGTTTTCAGCCAATTCTACAGACAACTCTATTAAAGTCACATTTACTTATTTATAAAGTGCTTTTCACGATCCATATCATTTCAAAGCAGCCTTATAGATACTAAATATCTCCACCATTACCGATAGCCAGTTATTCAGATGGATATCTGCCGATACCAAAGATGACATTTATATTTCTTAACTTTCTGAATGTTATTCATTTATATGATGACTAAAATATGAACATCAAACTTGTGATGTTTAACATTCGCATTTTTCTGTCCGTTTTTATTTAGCATCGGCCCCAATCATCGGCTGTTTTTAAACTATCAACCAATACCGATCATTGACCGATATATCGGTGCGTCTCTAATAGCAACTGCATGTTTCTACATGACAAAATTACACATCATAACCCATCTTTTATATAAACGTCTCAAAGGTACGGTAGCAAAAACACCCCGTTGACGCTCTGTATAATTTTATTTTTTCTTTCTAACTTTTGCTATTGGCTCACCAATAACAATAGAAATGCCCACAGCACCTTGACCATAACCCCAAAAAGAGAGACAAGTTCTTATTATGGGATCGTATGTTAAGGCATGTTTACCCCCGTGTGTTTTTTCAGCGCAAGAGCTTTTCGCATCACTCGGTTCAGATGCTATTGAATCTCATCACCATGAAGGCGGTAAAATGACAGTAGCAGAGCTGTCAAACAGATTATCTCTTAACCATGGGATTATTTCACCTCTCAGATTAACGCCGCACAAAAAGAGCATAAAACAGCAAGGACAAAAATAGCTGGCGAGATTATTCCCGAGGAACATTGTGATGGCTGTAGGTGTGACAGTCCAACGTCCTCTTGCTGTGTTTTGAGCTCAGGCTAACTTTGAACTTTTATTTTTTATTTAAAGAGCAGTGGTTCTCATCCGGTGGTCATAGACGGTTCAAAGCAACAACCTAAACATTACTGCGCATGCACGCGTCCCTGTATCGCAACCAATAGAGAGCCTGTCGATTATTTCTGATAACAATAAAAAGAAACCGAGAAGAAGGGTAACTTGGCTAAACTTGCCTCTCCATTACTTTGAATTTATACTGCGATACCAAGCTCAACCACTAGATGTCAGTGTACCATACGGTTTCTTTAAATGCGATCGAACTAAAGGACCCATTCAACAAATTGTTCATTTAACACAATTATTATACAATAAAGTAATAATATTAATTCATATTAAAATAAATGAAATACAATATAAATAGTATTATTATTAGCCAGACCGATAAACAAACAGTTAACTGCAGTCCAGGCGCACACGTCCGATGTAACGGTCTAGGGTTGCATACAGCATGATAAACTGCAAAAAATCGAGAAATCGTGCAACATGAACAGTTTGTGTCGCAAAAACTATGCAATGTAAAGGTTAAAAAAACAATTTGCATCCTGTGTTGGGTCACCACCTGTTATATGTGTGTCCCATAACCAAACCAGCTAAAACAATATTTGCTCTTTCTTATCTCAGAATTTGTGCGAATGATGTCTCGCTAGACAAAAGGTGGACGGAACATATCCAAAACTGGACTTCCTACATTGTGAACAAAAGAGGATGGAGGGGATGAAAAGGTGAGGAATTATGAAGAGGAGACGAGAGCAGCTTCAAGAGAGGAAATCTGGAACATGAACTTTGACCTCAAAGCACACATTTTGAGGTTTTCCAACGGGGAAAATTAGGAATGACAACTCGCTGATGCTGTGATCTTTGATATATCTGAGTAACAGTTATCAGAATACATGCAATGGTTCTGGTGTGAGCAACATTTGACTTGCAATTAAATCAACTCTGATTGATCTTCAGTCAAGAAATATCTATTCATCCAGTTTCTGTATCTCAGTACTCCCTTAGTCACATCTACTTTATGACAGTAGAGTGTCACAGACATATTGCAATAACATTGCTCTTACATATCGCTGTTTATCAATATTTGTAAAGTTTGGAGAGATTAGTGTGAGAGTGTAAAGTTTCCCTTTAAGAGACTCTGGCAGTTTTATAGTAGCCTACGGAATCTATTATTACTCACAAAGACTTTATTTTATATATCAATGCAAAATGTAAGTTATAACTGGGAAATGCTGGAAAATCTTTGCTATCCATCATTTGCTATTTATTGTACTATACATCGGACCTATGCACTACAGTATGTGTGGACATATTTTTGAAAGAAACTTGCCATAAAAATGAAGAATATTTAATTGTTTGCACAATGTCCTGCATGAAGTGCTGATGCAAAGACAAGTTGACTCAGACAAGTAGCCTACTGCTGTAAACACACTTTCAGTTTTGTGGCGTTTAGTTTCGTGGCCTGTATTGTGAGTTCAGTTAACAGTCAAACATGCATATTTGATCTCATTTCTGTATTTGAGATTGTGTGTGTGTGTGTGGTGTGTGTGAGAGACAGAGAGAGAGAGAGAGAGAGAGAGAGAGAGAGAGCATTGGGTTACAACCAGTTTCGTTCTGACCTGTTTTGTGTGAGTTCAAGTTTGTCTTACCTGAGTTATTCTATGCATGCCAAAACAACAACTTCTTGTAGATGTATATTGTATTAAAGAGTTGTGTTGTCCAACTGCTTCTTGGTTTTAATCTTTCCTTCTTCAAACACCAATATCACAAGACATACATTTAGAACATGTGGATACGTTTTATCATTAATTTAAGATATATTTAAGTACTAATTCATATTATAAAGCAGAAACATATATTTATTATTTTATTTACAAAGTAGAGAACTGGCTACAGTTATTGTACCAGGTTTTATTTACCTGTATGCAAGTAAATTCACCAGTAGAGATTCAGCACCATCATCCGGTCAGAGTTGGTTTTGCAGTCATACTGGTATGAAAATTTCATCCAATCCAGTAAGTACATCATTCACCGGACATTTGAAAGGAAATACAAAACTTCCTTTGAAGCAATAAAGTATGGGGAGAATGGCATTATGATATTGCCATTAATAATATCAGTTATACAATCATTTTAATTAAATTAACAATACAATAAAACAGTATAAAGCTAGTGAATCTTCAGTCAGTGCGCTACTACTAAACCAATTTTGTAATAAAAACAACTGTAGGAGGCAAATAAACACAACAATTTAAACATCTGATCCAAAACCAGCTTTCCCTTAACAACAGAACGCCGTGGAAACATGTGGCAGACAGGAGGCGGGACAACCTCTCAATTCTGAGCCAATGGCGTAGCAGCCGAGCCTCCGGAAGCGGAAGTCTGTGAAGCGGCGCCTCGCGCAGTTCCTATACTTGTTGCATAACAACAAATGCTGCTGTTCACGATGCTTACATTTCAAAAAGCTCGTTATGGAAAAGTATGTTTTTGCATTTAAACGTCGCCGTCGAACAGTGGTGAGTGTAAAATACGAGTTTCATGCATTTAAGGAGGTTTGGCGGCTTGATGTCGCGGTTAAATGAAACGATGTTCGTTAGCGCATTAGCCTTCATTCATTTAACCTTATATTTCAATGACAAAAACACTCAATGCAGCTCATTATTCTCAATTTCTGTCTCGGTTTTGATATTTAAATGATTTATTTTAGTTGATGAGGTGGTGGAATGAGTTTTGTGTTTAATATGGGATGTTTAGCAGTATAGCTCGTCCTGAATGGGGTTTTATTATTGTTCTTTGGTCGCAATAAGTTACCGTTTTATTGAACTGATTTAAAGAAGCTATAACCAGTCTTGAAGAAGATGACGAGATGACGAACTTCTAAGACTAGTCTAAGCAGTTTATGCAGATGTTCATCCCAGCATGAAAACATGTCTGATGTAATGTTAAATAAGTGTGTGATTATATCGTTCACTCACAGTTAATGTGTTTGTATCTTTCTCTTTCTAGATATATCAGAGATGGACCGCGTTCAGTTGTATCATATAAGCAGTTGATGCTCAAACAATTTCATCAGAAGAGCCAGTGGAAACGACACCAATTGGATATTAATACACATTCTTACATAACATACGCAACCTCCAGACCAAAACACATTTTTCCGATTCCCCATCATGAGTTGTTGACATATCCACAACCTCTTCAGAGACTTGACCTGATGCCTCTTTTCACATCGTTTCAACCATAGATGTTAATTTTTCATCTGCCCATGAAGGCGTTGTTTCAGCGAAGGCTTCTGAAGTTGAGGCTCTGTAGAGTCCTGCTGTCTGTGTTCAGGTAGTCGTTCTTTGGATTCACACGTCCCGGGCAGCAACATCTGGGCCGAGATGGAGTCCTACCTCTTCCCGTTCGACAGCCTGATCTGTATGCTCCTGGGCATCTCCTTTACGGTGTGGTGTACTCTTCTGTTGGTCTTCATCATTGTACCCGCCATCCTGGGGGTTTTCCTTCGGGATCCGCAGACTGTACATGAAGTCACTCCTGAAGCTTTTTGAGGCGAGTATCTTAGTATCTCCTCCTTGTAAATCAACAGTGCTTTTCATATTTGCTATAACGTGATAACGGACTATAAATAGCTGAACGTGAATATCAGGTCTAAAGGTGTGGTTCGTTTATGCATGAGGTCATTTAAAACGGCTTTTGGCTCTTGAACGCTCTCGTGTCACTACGTAGGTCAGATGACGTCAGCACTCTTTGTTGAAGGAGGCGGCCAAATGCTTCAAATAGAACATATATTTATGTTTATGTGGAAGAGGGTTTAAGATGGAAGGATATGACTGTCATTTTCTTGACAAACAACTTGTCATATAAGGACTCTATGTCTGGCGATTTCATACGGTCCCCCTCATCCCTCATCCATCCTGACCGATAGAGTCACCTCTCCAGACTCCAAAGAAAAACTCCAGATGGCTATTTTCCAGTGACTAAGTTCCCCAGAATATGCTGTCAAGTGACCCTGAAGAGCGGCGCGTGATTCAGTTTGACAGCAGCTCGACTGTTCGCTCCTTTCCCTGGTCTGACGGCAGCATCTCCATCTCTCTGAGTCACAGCATCAGCAGCGCTCCTGGGAGAGTCATTATTTACTTTCACGGAGCGCGTGGCCGCCTTTCCCCTCTCTACGCTCAGCTGCTCTGCTTGCTCGCCAGAATTCACTTTAATGATGCCTGAGGGGAAATTCATAGGCGGCATTGCACATGTTTATGCGCAGATGAACAGGTAGACGAGCTATCGGGTTCTGTGATTTATAAATGTGTTTTCGTTTCTCTTACAGTCGAGCGATTTTGCAAATTTAGTTTTCAGGCATTCTGGCTGAGCACCAGACCCCAGCGAGGACGCACGGATCGACGGCTCTGCTCTCCACACTGTTGTTTTATGTCGCTGTGGAATTGGCTCCCTAGAGGCTAAGGGATGTTGTTCTGTCCTCATGACAGCTGCGTGAGCTTTGCCCCATCCGCAGGGAGCATGGGACGACCTCTTGGGGTCTCAGATCAGCCAGACACTTAGGGGATATTGAATATTTGGATGTTAAAGGGTGTAGCAAGATATTGAAATAATCCATTCCAAACTAAAGCATGTCTTGTAATGCAATTCCAAAAGATATAGATAACTCGCTGTATTTAAACAGGCTCACGTTACAGCATTTATGCTAATACCCTTAAGGAGGAAACGCGGCACTGTTAGTGTACTAATCCCTGTTTTGTTTTCAGTGGGCCACCTTAAGGATGGAGAGAGGAGCGAAAGAGAAAAACCAGCATCTCTACAAGCCCAACAGCAACGGTGAGCCACTAAAACGATGGTTCATGTGGGTCGCCACCACCATCACTTCTGCAGTATCAAAGAAACTCTCTTGTTTCTCTCTCAGGCATCATCGCTAAAGAGCCGGCGTCCCTCGAACAGGAGATCCAGGAATTGAGACGCAGCGGCGGAGGCTCGGAGCCCGAGTTTGACATGTCTGATATCTTCTATTTTTGCCGGAAAGGCGTGGAGAGCATCGTGGACGATGAAGTGACCAAACGCTTTTCAGCGGAGGAGCTGGAGTCCTGGAACCTGCTGACCCGCAGCAACTACAACTCGCAGCACATCAGCACCAGACTCACGGTGCTCTGGGGGGTGGGAGTGCTCATTCGCTACGGGTTTCTACTGCCACTCAGGTGAGATGACGGATGCTGCACGAATGGATACGGCTGGTTAAATGTTGGCAGATTAGCGTTTTCTAATGGGTCATAATAGCGCTGGCAGATATAAAAGCAGTCGAGTTTGCTATTATTTCTCCATCAGGCTGTTTACTGTGTAATTAGACTAATAAACTTTTGCTGGGGACGAATAAATGCTACATTGGCTAGCTGTATGTTCTTTCAAACATCAAAAAAAGAGATGTCTTGGTTTATTTGGACAACTGAAAAGTCGTTTTGATGTTTGCCATGGTACCCTATTCGAATAATTGATGTTGTGTGATGTTGAGTCCACACTTCAGAAGCGGATAGGACCTTTTAGGGTCAGCGCTTCTTAACCAGTCAGCACTTACTGTATAGAGCCTTTAGGTGCCAGATGCTGAGTGCTCAAGGTTAAAGTGACCCTTCTTTTAATAATGGACTGTATCCCCACAGTCTTTGAGATTACCTTTTAAAATGTTACACCAAAAACAGCACACGTCACCTGAAGCTGTTTATGTACTTTTGTATTGACTCGGACTGTTTGCTCCGTTACAGACATAATGCTGTATGTTGTCGTGATCAGATTTTGTGCCGTTTGCCTGTAACTCTTGGCTGTGTTGCTCCTGTCAGGGTCACGCTCGCTTTCACCGGCGTCGGTCTTCTCGTGGTTCTGACATCGATCATTGGCCTGTTACCAAATGGAAGGTGTGGAAATGTCTTACTTTAGCCAGTGTACAGTATACGTGTTACGTTTATGCTCTAAATGCGCTCTCATGACAGGACGAAGAGTTATCTCAGCGAAAAGGTTCATCTGATGTGTTACCGCATATGTGTTCGAGCCCTCACCGCCATCATCACCTACCACGACAGGTATTTAGACTCAAACTTTCATTAAACACCGCATTAAGATTGTCGTTCTTTGATGAATGGCGTTATACAGATGGCATTGACCTTTTTACATTCTAGTGAGAATAAACCTAAAAATGGAGGAATCTGTGTGGCCAATCACACGTCTCCCATCGACGTCATCATTCTGGCCAGCGACGGATGCTATGCTATGGTAACGTGAGGTTTATTGTGATTTTGTGCGTCTGTAATGATGTGTAAGGAATACTTTGTATTAGCACCTATTGTATTATTGCTTCCTGAACTCTCTGTAAGGCGCTTCGGATAAAAGCGTCTGCTAAGGAGAAATGCTTATTATCTGTGTGGATCAGGTGGGTCAGGTCCATGGTGGTCTGATGGGGGTCATTCAGAGGTCAATGTTGAAGGCATGTCCTCATATTTGGTTCGAGAGGTCTGAAGTCAAGGATCGACACCTAGTGGCCAAACGGTAACACTGCATCCGTGTCAAATGTGATCAAACGTTTGTATTGAGCAATGAAATAGTTCAACCATGTATCTTTTGTTCAGGTTGAGTGACCACGTGGCTGACGAAAGTAAACTCCCCATCCTCATATTCCCAGAGGGTCAGTGTTATAAGCAGCATTGTTACCAAATTCCAATTTCATTTATGACATGCAGAAGATATAAAGATTTGTTTTTAAAGGAACCTGCATTAACAACACCTCAGTCATGATGTTTAAAAAGGGAAGCTTTGAGATCGGCTGCACAGTTTACCCTGTGGCTATAAAGGTAAAAACATTTTTCATTTCTTCCCCCTTGTTGTCAGTTTAAAAGCATTCTGAATGGTTGTTGGGATGTTTTTGGCAGTATGACCCTCGTTTTGGTGATGCGTTCTGGAACAGCAGTACGTTTGGCATGGTAAACTACCTTCTTCATATGATGAGCAGCTGGGCCATCGTGTGCAGCGTCTGGTACCTTCCACCCATGAGCCGCATGGTGAGAGATCTCACATAGGGTTTCAGATATCTAGATGTAGACGTTTTCTCATGTTCTCATGCGTACAGTAGACATGTCCTAATTGCCATTTTTTATGAAAGGAGAAATTGTTTGCCTTCGTGATGTTGTCCCTAAATTGGTCGTTTCCCTGTGTTCCTTGTGTTGGTCTTTTTCTTTGACATATTTTTAGGAAGGTGAGGACGCTGTGCAGTTTGCCAACAGGGTGAAAGCCGCTATTGCTAGAAAGGGAGGCCTGGCAGACTTGTTATGGTAACCTATAAATACCGTCAAGCAAAAACAGATGTTTCAGTTCTGTTTGTAATCTTTGTTTTGTGTTTCCAGGGATGGAGGTCTGAAACGAGGAAAAGTCAAAGAAGTGTTCAAAGAGGAGCAGCAGAAACTTTACAGCAAGGTTTTAGTGGCCAGCGGCGAAGATCGCAGCCGCTCCTGAGGGGTCCCAGCCGCCCGCTTGACTTTAAACACGGCGTGAGCCTGAAACCTCTACAGTAGGCCCTAGACTGGCTCCTCCCTGAACCCGCTCCAACAGAACTGTAGAACCATGAGCTGGTGGGACAAGCGTGTTGCCAGATCCTCGGCTCACCACTGCGCCTCAGGAGCTTTTTGCATTATTGCACGATCATCTCGGTGGCATTTCAATCTCGGACTGATATCAGTTTGGAGTGAGAGTTACACATGAGGTTCTAGAGAATATTCCCTCTTGGTTTTCTTTCTCGTCTGTTACCCATTTGAATATTCGTGCTCTGTTACTGTGAAGCACGGTGTCCCAGGAGAAGAAAGAAAAGAGTTTGAAGTGATGTATGTAAGCTTGTAAAAAATGAAAAATGGAATGAAAGAGGGGGGGGTAGAGCTTTAGTGTTTGTAGTCAGAAGAATCATCGGTTACGTGTTTAGCTTCTCAGCGTGCATCTCCTCACAGCAGCCTCTCGTGTGTCCTGTTTATTATTTTTTTAATAAACCATCATTGTTCTTTTAAGTTTTGCTTATGTCAATGCTGACCTTTGGATTCATGGCCAGTCTTTTCTGTTATTAATCTCTGGATTATTACATGGAACCTCAGAACAATATCAGGACAACCAGATATCACCTGTGTCTTCTTACTCATGGTAAATTAAAAAGAAAATCTATAATTTGGCAGCTTCTGTGTCATTAACACGTGTCTCGAGTAATACGGAACTGTCACAATCTGAAAAAACACCAGTCCGTTAGGATTTATGATCACAGCTTGTCGTGTTTTTTTTCTCTTATGGACCTTGAGAAATATAAAGCACAGTAGACTTTGGAGTCGCTCATCCTGGTCTGAAAGTCCCCACAGTTGTTCATGCAGTTACCTGATCGGTCCTTTTTGCAAAATAAAAGTTGCATGTTAGACCCCACGAGCTTGCTGAAATAAAACCAGCCGTGTTGAAGTGTTCTCAGAGTTTTTAACAACCCAATAGCTCACAGTCCGCCCAAAGCAAACATCCGGTAAGTGTGGTGTCAGTCCAAGAGCTGAGTGGTGCACGCTGTGACGCCTTCAAACATCACAGGTTTCTCATAGTTCACTTGACTGGAGAAAACCACAGCTGAAACAATAAACTTACTGGAGGTTACTAGATTCTCAAGCACCGTGCAGGCTTTCTGCAAGGTGTGAATAAGGAGGTATTTGGCTTGAATTCAAGGTGCGCCTTCCATTCAATGCCATGGGCTAAAACAAATAAAGTATCCACAGAAAAATGTGACACAAGTGATGTTTCTACATGTTTAATAGCACCAACAGCCCCTGTAGGCTTCCAGCAAAAAGATGCAAAAAATACACAGATTCCAAACAACACGATCAGTATTTGAGCTTTTTCAAGTATTTGCTGCCATCTTGTGGTTGAGTTTTAAAATAACATGCTGGATAAGTTATAGGTAATATTAGTTTTTAACACGTATGATTAATAAACATGAACTAAGATTAATAATGCTGTAGAATATTATTCAATGTTAGTTAACGCATTAACCACAAATGTGTATCAGTGTGTGATTTCACAATTAGCCACATGGGGGCAGTATTTCCCTATGTTTCAATAATGCGTTATGATTCACTGTAGTCTCATAATATGAAGGATGTACATTTTGTTGGCATGTTTTTCATTAATTTCACAAAGAAATACAAAATCATTAGAATTGAGTTCATAAATCTACAGAACCTCATTACATAAGTGCTCAATAGACATAAATAAGTGGCACTATGTACATTTTAACATCAGCTGCAGATGATGTTGTTCTCTTTGCTGCTGTGCCATCAAATCACCTGAGTCGCCCTCAGCCTAACCTACATTCATGACATAAAGGAATACATTGAAAGAGAGTTCAGAAAGGGACGTGCCCTGTTGACTTCCATACAGAACTATGAAAACCCTGATCGACAGGTTTCAGAAAACAATACAGACAACACATCAGGGTCACAGTGCATGAAGACACACTGTGTTTATTATTAGAAGTTCAAATGAATGAATCATATATGAAGTTGCATATGTTTTGATGGGGTTTGATTACGTAGTTGAACACATAAACAGAATTTGTGAAAATGATGGCACTGGATAGTGATTATGAGATGGCAAAAGTAAGGTCATTTTTTCTTTGCTTGGAATTATGAAACAATGGTGTGTCTAATGTCTCTCCATTATGAATAATTCATCTGAGTGATCTGGGTGGATGATTTGTTTTAGTAGTACTTGCCTTAGTTGTTGGTCTGTTCCCCTTACTGAGAATTGTTGTTTCACTCACTGTAATGTTAGCTTTACAAAAATGCTTTTAGTTAATCTGTTTTCAAGCAATTAGAAGTCAAAATAATTAAGTCAAATTATACCTCATTGATTCCATTGGTGCATGTTCCTATTCTTTTAAAAACAAAAAGAACTTGCGGTTTCCAAGGAGACAATTCAGTGGAATTGCATCCTGATCTCAGATATCTTCATCCAGCCAAGGTACATTTAAATTATACCTGTTTATATATTTCTCAAAAGCAAGGAACATCACTAATTGTGAATATAAACTTCACCTAACATAATCAATACAAGACACTTTCCATAAAATACATTTATTTCAGTATATTAAATAATTAATGTTAAAGAATTACTTCACCCAAAAATGGACATTTCTGTTAACATTTACTCACATTCGAGTTGTTCCAAATGTGTATAAATGTCTTTGTTCTGATGGACACTGAGAAAGATATTTGGAAGAATGCTCGTAACCAAACAGATCTCAACCCCCATTGACTCCCATAGTAGGAGAAATTACTTTATAATTTTTTTGTTCTGTTGCACACAAAGGAAGACATTTGGAAGAATGTAGGACACAAACAGTTCTGGTGCTCTTTTGACCACCATTGTTTTTTTCCTACTATGGGAGTCAATGGGGGGCAAAATCTCTCTCTGGTTACAACCATTCTTCCAAGTATCTTCCTCTGTGTTCATCAGAACAAAGAACATTAAACCGATTTGGAACAACTCTAAGGTGAGTAAACGATGACAGAATTTTTATTTTCGGGTGAAGTTTCCCTTTAATTAATGTTAATGATCACTTATGTTAAATAGGCTACACAATCAACAAGTTCTGCCCACAAATTTCCAGTTATATTACAAGAAAAGAAAAACAACTAGTCACAACAACAGTCGTTAATCTACGGAGGTTCTAAGAAGCCACGCATTATAATATTTGATTTAGTCGCGATCAAGAGAGAAAAAACATTACAATACTTCCGTATTAATCTGTCACACACCAATGCAACATGTTCGTTGCGTCACGCAGAGGCCGCGCCCACACACCCATGTGGGCGTGGCCCCGCGATCATGACGCCCACTTGTTTCTTAACTGGACAAGGTGAAACTTTTCCAGCGCAACAGTGACGGACGTTTAACCCGCAGCAGCTCCTCGTGACGCAGCGCGCGCCGATTCTGCTTGAATCCCGGCAGAAACCTGTTGGGTTCGAAGCGAAATGTCTTTAGCCGATCAGAGCCAGCAGTGGTATCCGACCAGCGTTCAGGTAACGGTGCTGCAGGCGAGGGGTTTGCGGATCAAGGGGAAGAATGGCACCAACGACGCGTACGCCGTCATGCGGGTGGCCAAAGACAAGTTCTCCACGTCGGTAGCGGAGAAGAGCGTCGCGCCGGTGTGGAAAGAGGAGGCCTCCTTCGACCTGCCGCTCTTTCACCCCAGTAACGCGGAGCGATGCGCCTTACAGGTGAGCGTCATGCACCGGGCGCTCGTGGGGACGGATACAACGCTCGGGCTGGCGGTCGTCAACCTGTTGGAGCTCTACGACAATACATCACGTAATAAGTCGGAGTAAGTTGAACTTATTTTACACACCGCCTGACTGATGTCTTCACTCTTCTATTGCATCACATAACGTGTATAAACCTGTCTGTCTGTCTGTCTAACGAATGAAAAACGGAAGACAATTCGGACACTTTATGAAGCCACATTTTGAAGGTGTGTCCCGTGCTGAAAAACAATAGAAACCATCACAGAAACTCTAATGGTTGCCATTAAAATACCACTGCGTTCCAATAAAACCATTACAAAGTTCCTTTTTGAAGCTATCCATGCTGAAAAAATACATAGAAACCATCACAGAAATTCTAATGGTTTGCATTAGAATACCCTTACAACCCAATAGCTTTTTCCATTAAAACCATGACAACATTCCTTTTGTAGTGTGTTTTGGGCATTATTCCAATAGGATTTAACATCCCACCAATAGAATCCATCACACACCAGTAGACACCATTATAGTTTCCATTAAAACCAATACAAGTCCCATTACCACTTCTTTAGTGGTTTCTATGGTTTTTTAACCCAGTATTTTAATTCCCAGTATAACCATTAAACCCATTACATCTTCTATTGTGTTGTGGGCTATTGTTTAGCATGGGTGTTGGTAACACAATACACATCAAATGACGTTTCTACATGACTTGATGATCTACATGAGGAACTGACTTGAACTATAATGTACTAAAGCAATATTTGGGTCGGAAGCTCCAGGAAAGGAGAAGTCCCGCATAAACGTCATCTTCCGTACAAATGATTACATCCGATCTAATCTGACTTCTGAGCCAATGTAACTGCATTTATTCATTTAATATGGCTGAAGTGTCTCAATACCTTTGGGTTTGTTCAGTCGTGTGACATTGTTGTTGGACATATCTGAGCCCCTACTGCCAGACTAAGGCCTTCTCAAGTGCATCGGACATTTCTCAGCCTGTTACTAGTGTTTGAATGGTATGTGTCAAGGATACTTGTGTTGTGCAAGATGGCATCAAGCCTTCCTTATGTGGAAATAATGAGGCGGGTTTTAAATTCCCATGCGCTTGGTCATCGCAGACAGACCAGGGGAGATTTTCTGTCGTTGGAGACGTCGCAGTGATCTGTGCTTTCCATTTTTCCAAAGGATTTATTTATTTGTGGATTACAATGCTTGCTTTTGTCCCGACTCCACTGTGTGCACTAGAATTGCTTTTTGCACTCTTTCACTTCATGCAGTCAGTCGTATTTGATTTGACTTGTGTTATTAGAAATCTTCCTTTGAAAGCGTTTTTCCACGTATGGTGTTTTCTCATCATCACGTCTTGCACGACAACAGAGTCACACACTCTTCATTATGCAGAGGCTTCATTAATAAATCAGTTTTCTTAGCTGACATTGAAACGTCAGTAAACGTGCCGTGACGACCTCGAGCTTGTGTTTTTCTACACCTGCTCTATCCACGATGACATTGTTTGCTTGTAAATGCTCGGAGTGTTTCATTACAGCCCTCCTGGTCATTTTCATTATGAGATCTAATTCAATCACTGTCAGTGCTGTTGACCGTTTGCCCAACAATTCAAGTTCAGTTCACGGTCGACTCAGAATTAAAGTCATATTTTGATAAACAAAGCTGTTAAACAGCTTAGCTTTGACGTCTGTGTGTTCAAGTTGGGTCCTGGTGAGGCATTTCTGTGGTCATATGATGAAGCTCTAGTTTGTTTACAAATGCTTTAAAGGAATCGTTCACACAAACTTGAAAATTCTGTCGCAATTTGTCTCAATTAAATGCTATTACGCAGCTAGTAACTAGGAAGGAAGTCATATGCCTCTACAGTGACTATTTGGACACTTTATGAAGCCACATTCTGATGGTGTGTCCCCTGCTAAAAACTATAGAAACCATCACAGAAATTTCAACTAAAACACCATTATGAACCATTACGTTGTTCCAATAAAACCATTAAGTAGGTTTTGGGCATTCCCTCCCTGCTGAAAAAAACTATAGAAACCATTAAAGAAGTTATAACGGTTTTAAAGGGATTTGTAATGGCTTTAATGGAAACTGTAATGGTTCAACTGGTATGTGATGGGATGTTAAATCCTACTGGAATAATGCCTAAAACACACTACAGAAACGAATTTTGTAATGGTTTTAATGGAAAAAGCTAATGGTTCATCATGGTATTTTAATGTAAACCAATAGAATTTCTGTAAAACCATTACAAAGTTTTGGGCATTATTCCAGTAGAATAGAATTTAACATCCCAGATTCCATCACACCAGTAGAACCATTATAGTTTACATTAAAACCAATACAAATCCCTTTAAAACCATTACGACTTCTTTAATGGTATCTATAATAGAGACCCACAGAGCCATATACAGTTTACATTAAAACCAATACAAATCCCTATAAAACCATAAAAACCATTACAACTTCCTCAATGGTTTCTATGGTTTTTCAGCAGGATCCACGCACACCCCGCCAAAATCCATAACACACCAGTTGAAACATCATAGTTTCCAATAAAACCAATACGATTACAATTGATACGTAAGGGATGACAGAAAGGTCATGTTTTGTGTGATCTATTCCCTTAAGTCATATCTTGTCCTCCGATCGTGTGGTTTGTTGCTCTTCTGGGTCATAGGAACATGAAACTAACCCTGCTTACTGAAAGTAAACTGATTCTCACATGAAAGTAGATCTAGATGTTCTTTGTAACCTAATATGCAGTCCTGATGGGGATTTGAAGTTTGATCTGTGTGTGTAGGCATGTAAGGCTTTAGTTAGATGTCACGCTCGCTTTGTATCAGAAACAGCTCGGTCACGTTGTCAGTCTGTATATGAAAATGAACGCATTACCCTTAGGACGGGTTCTGTGGTGGTACCGGCGTATAGTAATGATGTCTGATAATAATACTATAGTACACAAGTGAATTCAGATTGACTTTTGCTATGGTGCTACCGTTGTCCAAAAACTATGCCACACTTCTCTGTTATGTGAAGACCTACCCTGTTCCCTGTCATATTGTTCTGTTGTTTAAATGTTATTTGTAGAAGATTGAATATGTAACATCCATTTTCTGGGTTCTGTATGAGTTCTGTCAGGTCGTGACAGGGATGCACACAGCGTCTCATAGTGCAGTGTTTCTGTTGCGTAGCATAATGTAGCTACCTTGTCAGCTGTTTCTACTTTTACAGTCAGGAAAACACATTAGTTTCCATTTCAGTTAGACACACACACCTTTTCTTTAGAGGACGTGTGTGAAAGATGACAAAGGCAAATACGGAAGCTTCCAAAAATGGCCAGTCAACAAAGTTCCTGCTATTTTTGTGCAGCGTTATTTATGACAAATGCTGCTTCCCATTTCGCCTACTTATACTATACCCTTAAAGTATGTTCTGTTTTTGCTTTGGAAAAGTTTATACGTTTTAGTGCTTAGCAAAACCATTGGACGTTGTTGCCTAGACGACACAGTGATGCTTAACTGTCACGAACATCAAAATACAGCTCTTCTTCGCATTTAAGTGTTTATTAATTTATTATTTTCAATGTAATGTTCTTATACTTGCATTTATTAATTTAGCGAAGCATCTTTTATATAAATTTATTAACGCAGTGTAGCGTCACTTAACTCCGCCCTCTCGCGGTGTGTTGTGGGTAATATCAGCCGTTAAGTGTCCATGGATTCACACTTTGAATTTTCACCGGAAACAGTAGACCATCCGGGTACTTTGAGAATACTCATTTCAGCATACTATGATTTGGGACATACTAATTATATTTTCGAATAGTATTTAGAATGGATAGTATGTGAATTGGGACGCAGCGTAAGTCTTCCTTGATCTTAGTGATTTTATTGAGCTAGATGTCATGTGACTGGAACTGGGAAGTACAGTATTGTTGTTCGATAAGCATTGTTGTGGTTGTAATGTTTGTTGAAAAGAATTTAGCATTCATGTGAAATTGGGCATCTATTATCTGATATAAAATATTCAGACTTAAGAAAAATGCTGATGGCCAGTAGGGCGGAAAGATATAACCTATTGAAATTGTTGAAAAGATGCAGCTGTACTTATCATGCATATCGCAATGGGTAACCATAACTGAATGAATTTGAAAAAGTATGTTTTGTCAAAGTTCGATGCGAATAGCATGGTTCTTGGTTATATATTGTTCAGGTTTTTTTTACTGTTAGCATTTATGTTAGGGATAATCCACAGCTAGCTGTGCGTTAAAGGTTTTAATGCACGACGTTAAGTAGGGCTGGGCGATATATATTGCGATTCACGCTAACTATACATGTCTAAATGGATTCTGAAATCGATTCTGTGTTATATGCACAGCTCTTCCGTGAACTACGGCTCTTTGATAAGTAGGAAGTAGTGCTTGATCTAAAATCACTATGAGATTGAGTCGTTTATAACGTGCATTTGAAAAAGCAACACTTGTTAAACACCATCACTATACATTTACTTTATCATGAAAATTCCTGAAAAGGTTAGAAAAACAGCGATAGAATTGACTGTTGGCATTTCCTGGAACTAATCGTTCTTCTTCTGTTTCCCATATTCAGAGTTTCTGCGCAAGAGCGCCCTCTGGTTTCTGATGTGGCGCCATTTAACCGTAATTCATTGAGAAACTGAGAGCATAAGAATCGCACGATATATTAAAATTACATACATTAAAATCCTTTAAAGCACAGCAAGCTGTGGATTATCCTGCTTATACAATGGTCATTTGCAAAGTTAAAGCTGTTATTGATGTTTACAGTGTAATTTTAACTCAAACGGGTGAAAATGACGGGTATTTTGTCAGTTAATTTCAAATGTAATCAAACTGACTGGAGCTCCCCGTGCGTTAAGTAAGGGATAATGTACAGGCAGCCGGTTGTTATCTGGGTATAACGAACCTGCAAATGTCGCGACTGGCCACTCAGAATCGAGCATTCCAACGAGCCGTGTAATAAATGCCAAACTTCCAGCCAATCAGAATCGAGTATTCAAACAGACCATGGTATAAATTTGTATTCATATCATATCGGATTATTTAGCAAGTTCAGCCCTAGTATGGTCACCAAAATAGTGTATGTTCTTAACTTCTCCTATGATCCAGTGATGGTGGTGACTGTTAAATTAAAGACACAAGAACACCCTCGGAGGGTCAAATTCCCATTTTGCACAGTTAACCAACTTTTTTCAGAATACAACAGTAATCCTTAAATATTAACGTGATTCCGGATTAAGGACACTTCAGTTGAATATCTGGCACATTACTCAAACACATTTCCTGCTGGTAGGAGGGATCAACTCAACCCTACAGCAGTTAATGTACCAAACGGCTCCCCCAAAAAAACTGTCCAATTTTACAGCGGATTAGAGGGGATTTGTTGAATATCTTAAAGCAAACTGAACAGTGAAGTGAAAGTCTTTCACCTCGGAGCATATGAGCGCGGCCTGTGCGTTGGCCAGCGATAAGACGCCTCTGTCACACGTCAGCCTTATCAGCGCGCTGGCACACACAGGAAGTGAAGTTGCTGAGACGTTCAATAGCCTCCACTTCCTGTCAGGGCACAGCCAATGGGGCATCTGTGAGGGCATTTTGTCAAGAACTTCAAGTCTTTATCATTTTGCACATCTCAAACACTCTGTGGAGGTGTTGTAGCTTCCCTCACACAGATATAAACTGTCAAACAACTTCTCTAATTGTGTTTTTTTCTGCCAGCTGTGGCCTTTCAGGGAACTGAATGACAATATGAGAAGAAGTGAGTGCGACAATGCGTTGTTATGGGCGTGACCTTTAATTAACAACAGTGGCGTTAAATGAGCACCTCCCAAGATGTTCAATAGCATTTCAATTGTCAGTTTGTGTTATTAGCTCAAAGAAAATGTGGTTAAACAACTTTTACTGTTCACGGTGGCAGTTCTTGTGGATCACGTCGCCATTCGTCTGGTTACCTGACTTGAACGTTACCTGTGCATGTTTAATCATCATTCACTCACCCTCTTGTCTTTTCAAACCTGTCTTTCTTCCACGGAACACAAAAGAAGATATTTTGAAGAATGTTGGTAACCGGAAACCGT
This sequence comes from Triplophysa siluroides, assembly GCA_006030095.1. Lineage (NCBI taxonomy): Eukaryota > Metazoa > Chordata > Actinopteri > Cypriniformes > Nemacheilidae > Triplophysa > Triplophysa siluroides. Next base: position 2,928,933 of record VCII01000020.1, read on the forward strand.
TGGTCCCCATTGACTTGCCATTGGTTTTGTGTTCATACAGTAGAAGCCAACGGTTTTCTGTTACCAGCATTCTTCAAAATGTCTTCTTTTGTAGACTGCGGTTCTTTTGATGACAAGAGGGTGAATAAATGGTTTTAAGAATCACATTTTGGGGTAAAATATCACTTTAAAGGGCCATTTCTCTATTAATATTCTCTGTTAGTTAGTCTAATCCAAGTTATCTTTTACGTCACCATTTTACAAATTACTTTCTTACTAAAATCTTGATATGGAAAGCTTGTTTTAGTTACTTATGTACTATAGTATTGAGTCCAGTCTTTGTTATTATGCAGTTTGTTTTCTTGAAGTAATCGTAGAAGTCAAAACCAGTCCATGCTGTGATTCATAGTTGTGGTCATGCTCAAGGCCGTCCAGTAAGTTTTTCTCTGACGTGGATGTGTAATGTTCATACTACTAAGACAAGAGACACTGTAGGCATAGGAGGGCGGCAGGGATGTTTGACAGTGATAATCGCACAGTGTGTTGTTATTTTTAGCTCCGGAGTCATTTTCTATTTAGCCAAACACACCCAACATGTCATTTTCTGTATTAGCGTTGCTTTATTCACCCAATGCTGTGTGCCTGCTCCGTCGCCATGAGACTAAAGTGGCTGTTTTGAGATGAGAACTTTACTGGTTTTGTGAACAAATGAGACTATGGTGTGTGAATAGTGAGGTATGGTTGTGCATAGCAGCTTCCACCTGGAGCATTTATAGATCTAAAACAGAAGAAATGTCAGGCAGAAAGTGTCACGCTATCATTCAAGGCTTTATCCTGCGATGATAAGCACTGTTTTGAAGAAGCATTTGGGTTTTAGTCAATTTCCATTTGACCCCAATCTGCCATCCGCTTGTTCCCAGTGTTGAGTGTTGGGCTGTCACGGTTAAGATTGGCTGACGACTAATTGTCTAATAAATCAATGCGATTAGGACGATTAATTGTCCGTTTTAGATTTTTTTCAAACAATCGTGATTATTTAGTAATCGTGACAGCCCTAGTTGAGTGGCAGTGCTGTGGCATTTAAAAAAAATTTCGAATTAGTTTTTTGTTTTATTTCTAACGAATGCATCTGCATGTTCAGTGTTTCAAAGGCCTCAAGATTCAGTGTTGATTATTCTAACACTTGGTTGTGTTGTTGTTTTAGATTGACAAATGTTAAAGGAATGTCAATCTAAGCAGTTTAAGATAATGTTTTAGACCTTGTTATCTTAGTGTCCTTCGCTAGTATCCTGGAGGTACGACAAGACACAAGACAGTCTCCAGGTCACTGAACCGTGCGGGCCGTTTTGGTTTATAGCTCTTCAGGAATGTGAAAAATCCCGTGAAACTATTTGCATGGACTTTGTATTTTGTTTGATAACGTAGTTAAGCAGGGCACCGTGCATGTTTGTCCTGACAAAATCTGTCGGACTTAACTCAGAAACTAGTAAAGCAGCTTTACTGCAGCAGTATTATAGTTATTCATTCTCTGCTTCCCTAGAACTAAACGAATGAATACCGGAGATACACAGTTCTTCTGATGCACCATGGGACTTTATTGATGTTTACGACCGTAAGAGCAGAATCAGCAGGTTCTAAACATCTTTGTAAAATATTTCAAGTCTGAAAAGTGTGAAAACAGGAAGTTGCAAAGTGCATCTAAAGTACATTGCTTGATCCCATTCCATGAAAGCTCATATCTTCATTCTCAATCTCGCCTCCAACTCTTGGCTTTGATGAGGGAGGTGCTCTGGGAAATAAAAATTGCTTGAAACTAAACAAACTTTGCTTTTTTTTGTGCAACAGATGGTTCAAACTGATGGGCAAGACTGGAAAACCCGACAAAGACAGGGGTGAGGTGCTCCTAGACATCCAGTTCATGAAGAATAACATGACGGCCAGCATGTTCGACCTCTCCGGCATGGACAAGTCCCGTTCAAGGCTCGGCAAGCTGAAGGACAAGCTGAAAGGGAAGAAGAAAGACGGTATGTCGGATTCTGCCTCCGCCATCGTGCCTTCGGTCGGCCAGATTCTGACTGACAGCGAGGGAGAAGAGGAGGCTGACGCAACACCTGAAACCAAGAAGAAGAGCAAGCTGAAGTCCTTGTTTGCGCCCAAGGGTTTGCATCGCAACATATCTCAATCCATGTCCACACTACCCACACTTCCTGAAAAAAACTCGGCCATCAGTTTGAGCAGATCGTCTGGACTAAACGTTGAGTTTCCTGAAGGTAGTGAAACTAATTGAATATGTATTAAATAATAGGGATGCACAGTACGGATATCGTATCTGTATCCTGAGTGAGTTGGTTGCAATTCGCAGTCTCACCACTAGAAGCCGCTAAACTTCATAAACAGGACCTTTAAAGCAGCAATTGGCTTTTTTTTGGTTAAAAGTAACCTGAAATAATTATCATTTACTCGAAACTGTTTTTTTATTTAAATTAAAAAAAAAATTATTTGATTAATTTTATTTAATAAATATTATGTCAAGACAATAGTTATTTCAGCTTTAATATTAATATTTAATATTAATATTAATTATATGCCAACATTTTATATTGATATAAATATTAATATAAACAACTATATATTATTACCATATTTATATTAGTGTTTCATATGAATTATACTATTAATATGTAAAAATAATATTGCATTTGTCTGGTTTTTATGTTTTAATATTGCCATATATTTTCATATCATATCTTCATATAATTTCATTTTATTTCTTGTTAATATCACTATATCATTTTCTTATATCTTTTTTTTCTAATGAATTTTTTATGTTTTGATGCCTGACTTTTGGTCAGAGCTTTATGTACAACACTGATTTATTAACAAAATATGTCTCGTTTTTTTTTTTTTTCTTCTTTTAAGGCAAGAAGAAGTTTAAGTTATTCAAGCACAAGCGGACTGACAGCTCTGACAGTAAAGTATCTCAAGGTGCTGGATCTTCTCTGGGACAGGGCACATCACAGAACAACCTGTGCATCAACGGCAGTCACGTCTACGCAGAAGATCAGGAGACCAAAGGCTCTAGAGCAGGTTCCACGCTCAGTCTGAACAGCTCCGGCCACGGATCCATGGAGGATCTTCGCCGAGGACCCAATAGAAAGATCTCGACCCTCTCAGTGGACCTGCAAACTCAAGAGAGCCCGGCAGAGGAGATGCTCAAAAGACAAGAGGAACAGAGGAAACAAGAGGAGGTGAGGAAACGACTAGAAGAGGAGAGGAGGAGACAAATCCAAGAGGAAGAGCGAGAAGAAATGAGGATGGAGGAGGAGAGAAAGAGGATTGAGAGAGAGCAGGAGATGAGGCTGGAGAAAATGGAGGAGAGGAGACGGATTGAAAGAGAAGAGGAGAGGCAGAGGAGAGAAATGGAAGAGGAGAGGAAACAGATTGAGAGAGAGGAGGAGATGATGAAGTTAGAGATACTGGAAGAGGAGAAGAGAAGGATGGAGCGAGAGGAGGAGAGGAAACAGATTGAGAGAGAGATGGAGGAACGGAGAAGAGTGGAGGAAGAGGAGATGGAAAGGATGGAGGAAATAACCCGAATAAAGAGAGAACATGAGGAGGAAAGAAAGGCTGAGGAAAGAACGAGGGAGGAGGAAGAGAAGAGGATCAGAGAGGAGAAAGCAAGGTTTGAGAAGGACAGAATGAAGAAAGAAGAAGAGACAAGATGGATCGAGGCGGAAAAACAACGCTCCGAGGAAGAGGAAAGACTGAGGAAGGAAAAAAGGGAAGCGGAGGAAAGAGAGAGAGGAATGACTGAAGAAAAAGAAAGAAAGGAGCGGGAAAAGATGGAGCTTGAGAGAAAGGAAAAGGAGGAAAAGATGAAAATGGAGCAAGAGAGAAAGAAGGCTGAGGAGGAGGAGAAGAGGAAGTTGAAAGCAGAACAAGAGAAGGAAGAAATGGAGAAAACGAAGAAAGAACAGATGAACGCCATTGAGATGCGGCCTGAAGTGAAACCCAGGAGTGCTCGAATGAACGCAAGTAAGAAAGCCGACGCGATTGGCTCAGAATCCGTCCCGTGCGCCGATCCCTTTGAAGAGTCCCTCTTATTGGATGAGAACTCGGAAGCCCTCAGCCGCTTATCGAAAGTATCTGCAGTCAAGCCAAGGTCAGTACCTCACCTTAACACACAAACTCTGTTCATCAGAAGCAAAGCCAATCCATTGCTCTGCTGTCTTTTGTCAAGTTTACGTAAGAATATTATTCTGTTTGTCACGTCGGTGTGACTCATTGATATATTTACATTGATATATACTGTAAAGACAAGCACAGTGAACCCACCCGGCATCTAATACAGTTATCTGTGTGTCCGTCTCCGAATGTGAAATGCATTGTGACTAAATTACAACCAATCTGAATTTTTGGTGTCAAATTTGCACGTGGACTGAGATTTTAGACGGATTAGATTGTACCAACACAATGTCTTGCTGTCGTCCTCATTGATATACACGCATAGATGCCTTATTAGTGTGCGTTTCTATGGGCCGTGTGTTAGTCATCCATCCGCCATATTGGAACAGTCCAAACCGATCCATGAACACTCTCGTATGTTGACTGCATCTGTAATGCTTCTATTTAGGTTTAGGTGGAATGAAAATCAAATGTTATGTGCTGTTGTGTAGACCTAAACAATGTACTTTTCTAAACTAACAGAATACAACGAAGATGAAGGTAACACAACACTATGTTCATGTTATATAACAACACAAACCAACATATTTTTACCTGTGACAATTTATCCTATTTCTTCATGAATTCAGGGATGTGATTACGCCGTTTATGAGCTTTCCCCGATGAAAGAAACCCGTTTTACGTGTTATCGGTTTATTACACATAACCGGATTAAGACTGCGCGTGTAAACGCACTTGACAAGTTTGGTTGAACTATCACTTTAAGTGTAGGATTCAACTACGCACCCGTATTCTTCTGTTTGTCTTTCTCTATCATACTCTCTAAAGATGATCATCACAACAGCTAAATAACCTTTCACCCAATGACAGAAACTCTTTAGCCATCATGTTCTTATCTGTATATTTCTGCTGAGGTTGTAAAAACGCTGACAGTTATTTGTAGCGTCTCTAACCTTCATTGTGCTCCTCTCTAACCCACCGTTCCTTCAGTGTGTCATATGTCTACCCAGAGGAAGCCGAGGAAATCTGTTTTCTATAAAAGCAAGCGATTCAGCAGTTTTTTCTCTCTGACTCAAGCGTTCAGACTTCATGAAATGGGTTCTGGGATGTGGAGGAGACCGCATGATTTGCAGATAGCCAGCATTTCGAAATCGAAACTTTCCATTCGAGTCTCTCAAACTTTTTATGTTCATTGATTATATCTGACCAGTAAACTTGATGATGTAAGGAAGATTGATCAAGAAAACCCAAACTTATGTCGACTCCAAAGTTACCAAACAAAGCAGAACAGCTTTGCTTACAAACAGCGTTATATATTTAGCTGATGTGTTTGATCGACTTTAACTTTCCATCTTATTATCCTGCTTCTTTAGTTCTTCTGTTTCGGGAACCGTCTTTTCTCAAGCATGGCCGGCAAAAACCAACCCGTTCTTAGATGATTCTGATGCCGAAAGTGGCAACACGGATAACGTCAGTCGCGGAGATGGCGCAGAAAGATCAGAGACGAGACGACGTGCCCCGGAGCCTCCTCAGAACAGGACGCCAAGCGAGAAAGCCGCTCACACACGCAGCGAATCGGAAGACAGCGGAGAACTTAATGTCTTTAGTTTACGCCAAGACAAACGACCGGCACCTTCACCACCAGATGTCTCCAAGATCAGTGAGGTTCAGAACAAAGAACGTACATCTTCCCAAGAAGAAACCAACCTTTTTACATCTCACAGCAAGGGACCGGCACCAGCAAAGCCCTCCCTATCTCTGCCTGAACCCAAGAACCGAACAATTCATCTCCACCAAAATCTGACTGAACGTGCCATGTTTCCAGACGAAGCCTCTCTGACGTCAGCCTCTTGCTTAGATCAGCCAAATACGTCTCGGTCGGGTCACAACCTTGATAATCTTCTCATATCCGTAAAGCCTGTCTTAAAACTAGAGTCCAAAGAAAGTGGAAAGGAAGATTTGAATACAGAAGGCACCAAAAAGAAGAGTCATGCCCCATCGGCTCCTGCCATAACTGGTGACCAGAAATCAACAAGCCAACTCGACAGACAAGATCAAGACGGAACATCGAGGCCCACTTTGAAATCGCCGCCAACCGCTAGTCGAGCTCCCGAGACGGTCCAGTCGCACGCGTCAGGGAACAAGACTTTACTTCGGGCCAGAGTGTCGCCTATTGATGCTCAAACCGTTTCTGGACAGAATTATGAAGGCGAACCAAAGAGAAAAGGCGACGCTGCCTTCAAACCCTGCAGGTGAGGTATATCGTAGAACTTGGAGAAGCGTTGCCTGATAGACGTAAAGGTTGTGTGTGTTCGAAATACTGCGGTTACGACGAGAAGTTCATAAGCTTGTGAAGTTTTGTTCGATGTTTGAACACAACAGCGCACTTTCAGGAGTGCTGCACCGCACTAACACCAGCAGTTTGGAAATACATATTTCAATAGATTTCATTTTTTCCCAATGTGCCTTCAGTGTTCTTTAGAGCCACGAAATTCGCGGCAAGAGATTGAGCTTACACTTTTTATTAATGATGGACTTGCTTGAATCTGCTTGTATTTCACCCTGTTTCAGGCTTAAAGCTCGCCAGTTCTTTTCAGGGCCCCATGCGGTGAACCCTTTGAGTGGCAACACACGGGTGACACTTGTGTTTCGTTGTTCACACGTGCAGGTTCAGGACTTTTGTGTGTGTTGTTGTGCAAGTTACACCGACCAATCTAACCCCGATCCAGCAGTTTGGAAATACATACATTTACAAATAGCATGTTCTTTATTTTTTCCCGAAGAAGGTGCCTTCCAGTGTTTACTTTAGCTGCCCCGATGAGCGGTCAACTTGAGAAGCAGAAGATGGAGCCTGTGCTCCTGCTTTGAATTGCCACCCCCTGGAAATGGGGTAAAGGTTGTGTGTGTTCGAAATACTGCGGTTACGACGAGAAGTTCATAAGCTTGTGAAGTTTTGTTCGATGTTTGAAACACAACAGCGCACTTTCAGGAGTGCAAGTTCACCGCACTAACACCAGCAGTTTGGAAATACATATTTCAATAGATTTAATTTTTTCCCAATGTGCCTTCAGTGTTCTTTAGAGCCACGAAATTCGCGGCAGAGATTGAGCATTACACTTTTTTATTAATGATGGACTTGCTTGAATCCTGCTTTGTATTTCACCCCTGTTTGAAGGTCTTAAAGCTCTCCCGTTCTTTTCAGGCCCCATGCGGTGAAACCCTTGAGCACCATTGGCAACCAGCAAGATTTCAAAGAGAACCAAGACAATATCACATCCGCAAAAATTACTGAGGGCGTGCAAGTCAAGATGAAGGTAGTGTGAGATTTATTCTTTTTGTTTCTTGGTCTGTTGTTCTCCTACACAAACCGCAGCCTTTTCACAGGCACGGAATCCAAATCTGATAGCTTGAGAGGTGAGCTGTGCATTGGTGCATTGCTCTTAACGGGATTCTGTCATCATTTACCTGTATACGTTTCTTTGTTCTGCTAAACACAAAGGAAGATATTTGAAAGAATGTCAGTAACCGAGCAGATCTCCATTGACTCCCATTGGGATGAGATCTGCTCGGTTATGGACATTCTTTCAAATATCTTCCTTCGTGTTTAGCAGAACAAAGAAATTGTCACTGGTTTGGAACAATCTCGGGGCGAGTAAATGATGACAGAATTTTCATTTTTGGGGGAACTATCCCTTTAAGAACGAAACATGAAGACAGTAACATTTACATTTCAATGACCCTATTCATGTAGATGTTTGCGCGCAGGTTTTACGTGTTTGCGAATGTCTGCATAGCTGTCACTTTGGAGAAAAGCATCTGCAAACGTAAATAAGAACCCATGTCGTCTGGTTATAGAAACAACTGTTCTTATTTTTCAGGCCCCAGAGGTGAGAAGGGCCGGGCCCTACGCCCAGCTGACCCACGAGGAGCTGGTCAACTTGTTGGAAAAGCAGAAGGATCAGCTGTCTCAGAGAGATGCCAAGATCATGGAAATGGAGCAGTATATAGACAACCTGCTGGTCCGGGTCATGGAGGAGCAACCCAGCATCTTAATGTCTTTGAACTCGATGAAGAAGTCTTTTTAGGAGATGCATAAGCAGGTTTTGGCAAGGGGAAATTTTGTATATTTTATTATTGTAATCACAATAAGGGGGTGACAGGAAATGAAAGGTTGAGCTCTGTTCAGAGGTGTTACACTAAAGCCAGTGGCTGAAAGTACTTGTGAAGTACTGAGCTGAAGATCAGGCTGATGTATTCCTGATTTATGAAGTCTCGTGCTATACAAATGGCAATACTGGGATGTGGCTTTCCTCAGATTTGAATGGACCGATTCGACTGTTTCATGCACTGTTGTACTATGCTGCACTATATGTGTTTACTGTCCAAAATCTGTTGTGGTCAAAACAGCGACGCACAATTCAGTAAACACAACAGCACTTTCTAAATGCAAAGTATTTTATATTACAGAGCTATATTTTCATTGTGACCAAACACTGTATTGTTGTTCATTTTCTTGAACTCTGATGAAGCACTTTAAAAGGATTTTTGACCAAATGTCCTTATAAAATCTCTTCATCTGTAAATATGATTTGATAATCAGTCCTACAGCCTTTTTCATATAACCCGACGGCTTTACTATGATATAACTTGGAAATAAAGAATGTCACAGGTGTGACTTTGCAAATAGCAACATTGTGTTGTTGTGTCTTTGTGCATTTGTTAAAACACAGCTCGTGTTTTTAATGTTTAGTTTCAGGAAATGCATTTCATGAAATATAAAAGCTGAACAGATAAAATCAAAGAGAAAATGTAAAATACACGTTTATAAAAACAACACTGACTACTTGCCACTGTCAAGACAAGAAAATAAAATAATAAAGGGACCATTACATTCTGAGATCCCACATCAGTATTTATTTAAATCCATTTCTTCATAAGCTTTGATCATAGTTCAGGTTTACAGGTTTAGCGTTAAAAAATAATGATTTCTTTAACTAAACGATCACTCCATTTATAAACATTTAGATATGATTTGCTCTTCCGTTCAAGTCTTTTTATGTAACAGTCTTTTATTACTAAAATAAAAGAATAACATATGAAGAGTTTGGTTCCAAAATGAGATGACTCAATCCTGTTCTGTATTTTGTTATCAGTTTATTCATATTAATTAGAATGCACAATAAAAAGCGTGAATTTAGATTTTGTTTAAACGGAGTTATCTCATTTATGAACGAAACTCTCTATTTTGCCGGAGGGAACTTTTATTGTGCATAGCCGCGTTACTTTCGGCTCGCACCAATGACGTCATCAAAAAGCGCGCCGTTAATAAACAAACGTACGTGTGTCGCACGGAAAGGCGCAGAGCCACAGTCATGTGTTATACAGAAACTGCGCGAGTTTCTTTCTGAAAACTTTCTGTCGCCTAACTGACAGCGACGTCATCAGTAAGTCTGCAATATCCTTACGTTTTATGTACGACATTAAACATTTCTTATTCGTAACGAAACTTGTATTCATGTTGTGTTCCGTATAGTACATGTTTGCCTTCACAACTCAGTCCCAAATAACGACATTTATGAGGGCGTCTCAACATGTTTTTACTGTACCTGTTAGTCCAAACTATGTAGAGTTTGTGTAAGGTTTGCTCATGTGTATGGACCGAGCTGGTGTGTGAACTGGCGTGTTCTTGGGCTTTTCAGATATGCCGAGGAGCTGTCGGGAGTGTGGCTCCTCTAATGTTGTAAGGGATGATCTGTACTTGCAGACTCAGTTGGTATGTGAGGATTGTGGGACTCTGTTGGAAGAGGGGCAATTGACCACCACGCGGAGCGAAGAGATCAAGAGCAGATGTAATCCAGCACGACGCTTCAGTTTCATCTGATCATGATTCACACTTGATTTTAAATGTGCGTCTGTTTCTTCTTTTCAGCTGTGCCGTACTACCGTTCCACGGAGGCGAGCAAGACACCGTGCAGAAACCTACTTGCAGGTAAACAGATGTTGGCATATTCAGGAACCTGCTTAAAACCACAGTTTGGCCGAAAATGATTTGATCGTTTACTCGTGGTTCTGGTATTTTCCAATGTTTAACCCAGGTCATGTGTGTGAGGTCATGTGTGTGAGGTCATGTGTGTGAGGTCATGTGTGTGGTTTCCTAACAGAGCGCCTGATATAAACCTTTTTCGTTGACTTGCCAGGCTTCTCTCGTGTTCGTGCCTTGTGTCGTATACTCCGCTTATCCAGTAGCATGGAATCTGAAGCAGCGAGTCTCTTCGAGCGTGCGTACAATCACCCAAACTTCCTCCGCACCACCTTGATGAAGAAGGAGATCTTGGGAGGCTGCTGCATTCTGTTCGTCTGTAGGCAGTGCAACTGGCCTGTTGCTATGGGGACCATCAGCTACCTCTTGGGGATGGACAGTCCTTCAATGGGTCCGGTTTATCAAGAACTTACAAAGAGTCTAAACATCAACACCACGACCCAAAGCATCACAGACCTGCTGGAAAGCTTCTGCTATGAGTATGTATGAAACTGCCTCCACGTTCTGGCGTTATTGACTCGCCCTTGTGTTGTTCCAAACCATTATGACTTCCATTTGTGAATACAGTGCAGACCGTCTGACAGAAACCCTCAGTCACCATTCATGAACTTTCGATGACCCCTAAGAAATGTCTTCATTTGGATTTCTGCAGGTTCAAGCTGCGCCCTGAGCAGGTGGATGAGGTGTTATCTGAAACTCCCCAGCAGTTGGTGGACAGAACATCTGCACTGATTGAAGTAGCCGCAGAGGCCTGGATAGTTACGGGACGCCATCCTCTTCCCCTCCTCATGGCAGCGGTGTACGTGGCCTGGCAGTCTCTAAATCCCAAGGTACGTGGCATGGCCTCTGCTAAATGTGGTGAACGTTCTACTAACCGGAAGTGTCTCTAATTCAAATGAACGTTTCGTGCTGCCCTTGGAAAAGCATGCACCATCCAATCTTTCACAGACATGTTGACTTTAACAACCGTTTCATAACGTTTTTCTACAAAAAAAAAAAAAAATACCTCTAACTTAACTTAGCACTGTACACTGTGGTAGGCTTTATGAAGCCAGTTTTATTGATTGCACTTTTGCTTTTTGTTGTACTTGCGTTGTCCGAATTGCTTCAATTGTTTACCCCATCTGTAAGTCGCTTTGGATAAAAGCGTCTGCCAAATGACTAAATGTAAATGTAAATAACTCTGCAAGCACATTGATAGTAGAGAACAGCTTCCAATACCCCATTATGTCACATCTAAAGATATAGAAGTATTTCAAGTATGCTTTAGAGAATATTTAATGACAAATGCTTCCTGCCTAATTAAAATAGAATTTTACGTAAAAAAAAAACACAAATTAAATAAATAACCTGACCTCATTCCACGCCTCCATCATACAGCATTTTATCCTTTTGATCAGTAAATGACCAGACGGAGACTTTGCATTACACAGGATGTAACGTAAACATTGGTTTTACACTTGATGTCTTGCTACTTCTGAATGCTGCCTGAAAGTCAATATTTTTAGTATTGTGAAGACACCTAAATATACAAAGTGAGACATGTGGTGAAGAAACATTGTGGAGTAAATGAAGTATGGCGGTATGATGAGTAATATTTATAACAGGTATGGTATGTCATTTAACTATGTATTATTTATAAAAAAACAAGTGATGGTGCAATTGGTAATTAAATACTGTAATAAAAACAAACTTCCTTTTCCATCTTTGTGTAATTCTGCACTTCTGTGTAACTTGTGATGGATAATTGCACAGCAACTAAAAACGCTTTACCGTGTAACGTATTATTTCTCATCTTGACATATTTTGGACATTTCCAAACATATCCAGAAAGCCTCAACCCTGTTGAGACGCATGAGAATGACACATCAAAGCTTTATATTGTCAGAGGAATTGATTAATATTCCTGTTTATGAATCTTTCGCAGGCCCGCATGAAATACACGTTCAGTGCGTTCTGCCAGATTGGAAAGGCGCCCGAACAGGCTTGGCGCAGAAGCAAAGAGACGGTCATGAAGCGGTTGAACGAACTGCGGGAGGTGTTGTGCAAACTGGGCCGACAGCTGCCATGGCTGAGGGGGAATACGGTGGAGCCCAACACGGTGGCCACGCTGGTGGATGACATTTTGAAGAACCACCGGGTGCTGCTTTTGAGGGCGGTTAGGAACTACGAAGAACAACTGCAGAATGAGCCTTTAAAGTCTGAAAGCACACCCAGCCCTGGAACCACGCACGACTTTTGCAATGAGCCGGCAGAAAATCACACAGATCCACCCGAGGTCACGGATCCTGATCAGGTTGAGAATCCTCCTGATAAAGAGATCTCAGACACAGAAATACCACCAAACCACTGGGGCAAAAGGCACTTGTTTTTACCTCCCTGTGTGAAGATTTGCAAACGGCAGAAGGTGGATGAACCGCAGATAGAAGTGACCGGAGACGAGGACATATCCGACAGCGAGATTGAATCGTACATTCGCTCGCAGGCTGAGATTGATATGTATTTAAGGGCTCAGAATGAGCTGGAGGAAGCGTAGCTGTGTTTACATTCCAAACGGAAGTTATAATGTTTACGAAGCGTCAATAGTTTTTTACTTTTCTTAACTCAAGGATATGGCACTGAATGCTTCTACATCATTTTCTTATTGATAAAAACAGTTCCTGGCATACGATTCAGAAGATAATTTTTTCCTGGACTGTTTATTATTTTTGAGTGATTTGGAGTATTCAAGGTTGATTATGTGAATTGGAGGTTTATATTGTTTATAATCAATAATGACTGCAGCCATAACATGTACATGTGTTTTGTTTGCATTTTTGAAACCGTGAATATATTGTTCTGTTGTACTTCGCACCTGAGTTCATTTATTTGAATTGTGTACTGTGACAGCTCAGTTTGCGCTGCAATGTCTTTTTTTGTTTAGGGTTTAAGTGATGTATTTATCATAATAAAATACTGTTAAAAATGTAGTTGTTGAATTGACACTTGAGAACATGTGATCATGAGAGGAACTGACTATACGTGTACTAAAATGAGTATGTTTTGTCAAATGGTCTTGCTTTATTTTTTTCTAAATGCTACTTTGTTTGACGTTTATCTAATCGTTGAAGTCTTCAATAGTTTTGTAGTCTTGGTTCATGTAACAAAGACACCACATCATAATAAACTTTATTCTTTTTTATGAAATAACATGCAGTTTCTTTGCAATATTTTGCTTTAAGCTCTTTCTTTATTGCACATACATGTTGGTTTAGAACACGTGTTTATCTTTATGCATCAAAAATAATTGTAGAGAGGTCAAATAAATGTGGAACTTAAAAAGCAAATGATAAAAGGTGTCACCATTTAAACGTACACCGTAAAATCAAAATTGACCCTTTTTACTAGCTCAATAATATTTGTACCTATACCCACAATTCTTTGTGTACTGCCTTTAGTCCAAGTGGATGAACATTGGAACGCAAGCCAGTTCTGTTAGATGCTGTAACTAATCATTCTGCTGCCCAAAAGAAACCTTGCGATTCAAAAGTAGCTGGATATAGTAAAGCCGGTCCTCAGATTTCAGCCAATGAGATGAACCGGAATGATAACCCGACATTATTTACATGTAATGGACCAATAAAGGGATAGTTCAACCAGAAATACAAAAACGCTCATCGTTTATTCACCTTCACGTTGTTCAAACGTGTATGTTACTCTTTCTTCATTCAAACACAAAAGAAGATATTTTGAGAAATGACATGAGGGTGAGTAAATGATGAGAGAATCTTCCTTTAAGGGGTGAACTATCCCAGTTCAATTGCACTTCCTTTTTTTTACAACGTTTCTGCAGTAAATCCCTCGACTACCGTGCAGGTCACAGTACCACGCTGGCTGTGGCACATTGGTTGGTGGGAATGCCGATGCGCCGGTGACACGTGAACATCTTGCGCAGCTCCGAGCGAAAACGGTCATGCAGCCACGCGTACAGGAAGGGATTGCAGCAGGACGAGCTCATCGCGCACAGGTGACACAACAACTGGATCAACAGGAAGTGACGCTTGTTAATGAGAAGGATGTCGATGTCACGCAGCACGTTGAAGACGTGGATGGGCAGCCAGCAGACTCCAAACGCGGCCACGACCAGAGCCACCAACCTGAAGATCTTGCGTTTCCGGGCGCGCTGGGCTTCGGCCTGGTCTTGCGTCCGGTGCCCGGGGGCGACGCAGTTGCGTAGTTTGACGGAGATGCACAGGTAGGACACGCAGACGGCGGATAGAGGAAGGATGTAGGTGAGGAGCAGCGTGCTGTAGGCGTAGATCAGTCGCTGGTTCTCCTGGCCTAACCAAAACTCCTCGCAGATGGTTAGACCTTCCTCTTTGAACTCCACGTGATACGTGTGGGCCACGGCGGGCACTACTAACACGCACGACAGCACCCAGATCCCAGATAGCAAATACCCACAGGCCGCCATCGAGGTGCGCTTCTTCAAAGGGTGCACGGTGGCGTAGTACCTGCAGAGAGAGCGATGAGAGATGCTGTGAATTATTCAAATGATTTCAGCTTCTCTTCTGACAGAGCTGATGATCATCTGATGATGGAATCAAAGTCCTCGGGGGTTTCACGCTGCTGTCAAACCCATTTTAGGTTTCAAGTACACTTTCTCCCCACGTTCTTATTTAAAACTCTTAAAAATAAAGCTTTGTCAGGATATGGTTCTAAAAAGAACATTTCACACTCACAGAACCGTTCTGTTGCACTGTAGGATCTTTGTAGTTGAAAAAAAGACTTCAGACTATAAAAAGGTAAGAAAGACCTTTTTCGAGAACCTTGACTTGATTTGGGAAAACCAAAATGGTTCTTCTATTTTAGCATCTTTGGGTGTGTTTTTATTTGTATCATTTTTTATTATAATGCCAGCTGTCTAAACGTCTCTGGTTTGTTTTTGAAACTTCGTGTATACACATCACATTACATCTAAAACAAACAATTATATTTGTTCTAGCCCTTTGACCCCTAATGTACATAAGTACATCGTATTGAGATAATTGCAGTCAAATCAAGTATTCTTTATTTTCTATACATTTCTTTTTTAAAACTACATCATTCAAATTTGCTTTGCAAAACTGTATGATACTTTACTTTTTGAATGTACGAATATTATTACATTTTTAGTTTCTCTAGTTCGCCTGCACATTCAGTCTTGCTAGATAATGGTTAACAAACTTGGCTTGCTGTCCTCAAAGAAGGATCAAACTCCGAGCTTTACCCCTGTGATAGAATACCCCCGGCACGGAGACTCTCAATGATGATTGACAGGACTAAACATTCAGGCTCCTCTCGAAGCAACCTTTAGAACTTCATTAATTACACAAAAAATCCACATAAAATACCAATGCCTTTCATTTTGAGTGCTTAAGATGAGCAGTGAAAAACGTCACCTTGTTTATAAAAACTTCACCTTGTTTATAAAAACGTCACCTTGTGAAACACTGTTGCCATTTGATTTCAGGGCCAAATATGACCTGGTTCTTGACAGGTTTGTGAAATCAGAAATCAGTTTGATTGCAGTTGCCAACCAACATCAAAGCACCACAGGAAATGATGTCGTCATTGACTGGCATCCTCACCCGACTTCTAAAGACCTCTAAAGCCCTCCGATATAATACATACGCTCAGACAAACCTTCCTACCGACGTCTTTCAAAAGAACAACGTGAGTATGTCACTATGTACACAGGAGCATCAGAGGTCCTTTCATCTCAAGTGACTCGAGCCACTTTAACCACACTTAGCTTTGAAATGTGTGCCGTGTAAAAGCGTCGCATCTGATGAGCCATCACAGAGATCATTAGGAGGGTGGGTTGCACAAGCTCACCTGTCGACTGCAATGGCCGTAAGAGTGAACACGGACACGTATACGGTGACCGGCTGGATCAGGAACACCAGGTAGCACATGAAGCGTCCGAAGGTCCAGCCGTGGGGACTGAAAGCGTAGGCCAGCGTGAAGGGAACGCAGGTCACGCACATCAGCATGTCCGAGAAGGCCAGGTTGCCGATGAAGAAGTTGGTGACGTTGTGCATCTTTCTCGTGCGGCAGATGACGTAGATCAGAAGGTAGTTGCCGAAGACGCCCACCAGCACCACGAGAACGTAACAGGGTATGATGAGCAGTTTGAAGGTCTGCAGGAGGGCTACGTCCGCAAACGGATGGTTGTGAGGGGCCGTGGTGTTCTGGACCACCGTCACCTCGTAGACGTGGGATTCACGGGGCTCGTTTTCACCTGGCCAACCAGAGCCCTCCATCCTCCACAAAGCTCTCCAAAGTCTCCACCTGCTGGACACAAAGATCATCACTAAGCAAGCATCTTTGGATGTCGACTTTATTCACCCTCATTTCATTCCAAACCTGTGTGACTTTATTTCTTCTGCAGAACACAAAAGAAGATATTGCGAAGAATGTCGGTAACCAAACAACATTGGACTCTATTGACTTCCATTGTATGAACAAAACCAATGAGATATTTCCCCAAATATCTCTTGTATTCCACATTTTATTCAATATACAGGTTTTAAGTGGGTGAATAAATGATGACAAAATATTTTTAATGCACATGTGTAAATGTCTCCTTACATGTTGAAATGTTATTTATAACCGAAACATTCATACTGTTTTACATTTGCAGATCAGGATGTCAAGCGACATCTCTTGAAAGTATTTCATTGCATAATTCATTTGAATGATCTGCACTTGAAAAAAGAGGCTTTATAAAAGCTTCTAAATCAGCTTATTCCAGTGTGCCGTGCAAGCTTTTTAACACACACAGCAGTCTGTACCTTTCTTCCTATGCTAGTGTACCGCCACCGACAGAGGAACAAATGATGAATGCCCGCAGGAAAATAACGTTTTGTGAAAGCTAAAGACGACATTTTCATTCGCTTTGCCTGTCATTTTGTTAAATTGCCATTTGTATTCTTGGATCTTGCTGAGGTTCATTTCGAGATGTGTGATTTTACAGTCTGATGACAGATATTCAAGGAGTGTTTTTCTACCTTGACACAGCCTTCAGAAGGAAGTGAACACAGTCTGACTTTGAAGTGAATACAAAATAGATGTGACCAAAAACTACGATTGCAGACTTGATTAATTAAAATGTACAATTATGTTAAGTAGCTTTACTAAATGACATCATAAATTCTTCACTTGCCTCGTAGCAGTAAACAGAGCAACCAGGAAGAAGTCTAAGACCTCACTTCATGTCTGTGGGAGGTCGGGGACTGAGACAAATGCATTTCTGAGGTCATATTTCTAGTTTAAATTAACTTAATTGAGAAACACAACAGTTAACCTTATGGATCTATAGAGCGACTTGACAAAGTAATTATGTTCTTACGGTAGAGTCCAGCTGCATTCTGCTGCACTATATATAAATCTCTTCATGTCGTTGGTAATTAACCTCTGGAACCAAGAACACAGATATAGTGCTGAAACAACATTTCCTTTAGACACAATCCAAGCCTGGGTGCACCCTGCAGAGTTCTCAAATAATCCCACACACACACACATTGATCATCACACACCCACACACTCTGATCATCACACACACACACACACACACACACACACACACACACACTCTGATCATCACACACCCACACACTCTGATCATCACACACACACACACACATTGATCATCACACACACATGTCTGGTTTACTATCTCCGTGGGGACAGTCCATAGGCGTAATGTTTTTTATACCGTACAAACTGTATATTTTATCCCCTAACCCAACCCCTAAACCTAAAGATCATAGAAAACATTTTGCATTTGTAAAAAAAAAAAAATATTGTTCTGTACAATTTATAAGCTTCATTACTCAATTTAGGTCCCCACAGTGACATGAGTCCCCATGTGTTGGTGCGCATTCAGGTTTAGGTCCCCACCGGGATATAAAATCATGTACACGCACACACACATACACTGATCATCACACACACGCACTGATTATCACACACGCACGCACAGACACACACACACTGACCATCACACACACGCACTGATTATCACACACACAAACTTACTGCAAATATGTTTTTTTCACTTCGACGTGACCCCATTCTAACCTGTAATCTAAATTAAATGGAAGTTCTTGGTCTTCATAGCAGTCCAAAGACATGACCGATGTATGACATCTAGTGTTTGAATAAATCAATGAATTTGAAATGCTTTGATGGAAAATTACTGTTTGCATTATAGTTATTTATTTATTAAGAGATCCATAGCCATATACACATACATGTATAATTGTGTAATGCATGCATTATATTAGCAGTAGTTTGTCACTGTTTTCATATTTCACAGTTTTAATGTTTCAGAGAAGCTATTTAACATCACTATTACTGACCAGTGAAAAAAGCTCGTTTACACACACCAGCCATTGACTGTAAACGGGAGAAGTTTGACGGAGGGAAAGCTGCAGCTGTTTGTACAGCCTTTTTAGAAAAATACAACAATTTAAAAAACACACGAAAAGAGTCAAAGAGTTAACAATATCTACTAATTGATCAACAGATTGTAGCCTACATAACAAGTGACAACAAAATATCCGTATCCTTCAAATAAGATTATTTCTAGAAAAGCATTTTCCAGGTAAAAAGACGTGCAAAAGAAGGAGTGACAAATAAACATTCATTACCTTCAGAGAAGGAAAAGAATCCTGCTTCTGAGTCCAAATGCGCGCGTGCACTGTATCTCCGCGCGCAGCTTCTCCAAACAGCGGGTCCGGAACGCGCGCAGTTGCCGAACAGTTTGCCGGGAGCGCGCACGAGCGGCGTTGTGTGGAAGAAACACGAGGAACAAACCGCGTAACTCATCGTGACTGCACGTGCAAGTGTTCATCTCTCTCTCTCTCTCTCTCTCTCTCTCTCTCTCTCTCTCTCTCTCTCTCTCTCTCTCTCTCTCTTCTTGACATCACACAATGTTTCTGTCAGCTCTGTCTGTTATCAGAAGTCATTCAAGACTTTCAGGAAACATTCGTCTTCGTGGATGTGAAAGAGAAAGATCCTCATCCTGGTATTTCATCTTCGTCACCTGTTGAATGTTCATGACTCAACAGTCCACCAACAGCTGTTTGTTTACATCACACATTTAACACTTGATTTGGTATCGGTGTGAGTGTTAAGTTCTTCAGTTTCTTTATGAGATGGTTGTTGTTTGACAAACTTGACCCCTGCTGAAGCCCCCCAAGAAACTCTAATATATTTTGTTATAATGGGACTTGTAATGGTTTTATTGGTAGGCCTACCTGTAATGGTCTCTACTGGTAATGTGTTGAGAACACCATTAGATCTTAGTGGAATAAAGCTTAAAACACATAGGAACTAATGTTGTAGTGGTTTGTGATGGACTGGTAAACACTTGGTTTATATTTGTATATTTATTAATTGTGGGGCATCTTGAAGGTGCACTGTTGACATCGACTGCATCCTCTAAATAGGGACATTTATAACAGGTTTGCTAAATAGCACCTCAGGTCCCCATTAGCCCTTCATAGGGGAAACTTGAATTCATTTTTGTAACTTTTGTGGTTAGTTTTAGATGGTGAGCTGTTTGACTTTCATGACTTGTGTATAGCCATAATTCATGGCCAAGATCAAACATTTATTATTATTATGCATCATTTCAGCATTTTTGTATATTGGTGCCGTGTAGAACTTGTGGCTCGAGGGAAGATCGTTGTGTAGGACATCAGCGAGTGCTGTTATTGGAGAATGAAATAATATCAAATTGGTCTGTACATTATCAGAATAACACACGGGATGAGCATTTACCTGTACATCAGCGTATATGAACCATCAACAAACCCATTTCTGCTTTCGTAATATTCAGGCACATTTTCCAATTTATATTAGGCATGGGTTTATTCCATTATGAGGGAAGCGCATGTCTGTGCCAAATTGTCTATTACATTCTCTCTGTTCTTCCGCCATCTCTTTTATGACTTGTTTATATTACGCAAGTATTCTCTTAGTATTTTCGCATATGCCTCATTTTGATGCAATTTACTTAAATATGATTTGTGCACTTTGCTTTTTCAAAAAGTTTTGTCTACATCCCCTTTTTTTTATTAGATTCTAAAACGTATGCCTATCCACATGCTTTATTGGCTTCATTTTTCCACAAAATGAGATTTGCACATTTTTAAAACACAATATATACAGTATATAGCTTGTGAGTCTGGTCCAGTAGGAAGGCAGGCTGTGTCTGTGGCTCTGTTTTGGCATGATTGGGAATAATTTACTGTAATGAATGATTTCCATAATAGCTGGGCTTCCTGCAGTGCTTTATGATCTTGGACTCATGCGGTTATCATTGTATTTGCATAAGAGCTTCTACTTACCCCCCATTTACAAAAAATATATAATAAAAAAATACTGTAGCCTCTTTCAAATGCAAATACCAGCATGAACTGTTGTATTTCGTTGTCCGTGGTAGAGATTCTGTGCACATATTCAATGAGGGCTGGGCAGGTGGATGACTTTTTTTGCCATTTCAATATTTTGGAGTGTAACTCAATTGACATTTATCGTTGTTTTTTAATTAATTTGACTGCGGCCTTTAATTTAGATTTATTTCATTCGTTTCTATTTGATAAAGCCAATTACGCTTGGCGCTTGTTTTTTTTCTTGTGGAACATGAATCATTTCCTTGGATTTCAATACGGGGCATCATTTCGAATACACGGAACCATGGCGAACTCATCAAATCTATTATGAGAAATCGTGTCTTCCTGTTAAAGTGCACTTTTCATCCTCTATCATTACTAACCCTCATTCATTTTGCACTGTAGTGGTCATAGCTCCCAGCTATCCTCATTTTGATTGCATGTTCACGTAGGTAGACGGACGCAGCAAGTGTCCTCTATTTCTTTACGATCTCATTACTGCTCTTCTCTATTCATATACTCTACTTCCACCCAACCAATACATCTACTCTATTTCCATATTCTTTCATCTGTTCTCTCGGCTTTACTCTATAGCTCACGGTGTTCCAGTGGATAATTAAATTCAAGGTTTTTGTTTATAGGATATATTGGATGGATTAAATGTGTTTAAAACATCTCGTGGGATCACTGAAATCATTGTAAAGATATCCACTAATCCGCCATTTCCATTACTATGGGAAGACATCAAGCTTATAATTGTCGAATGGATACGGTGGTCGTCTCTGGTCTGAATGCCCTTTGGGTTTTATTGAACGTCCCTGTCATGAATCAGACCTGATGAGAATGAAGGATCAAACAGAGCGTGTCTTTCTCTTTTTTCTGTCGTCCTTTAATAGCGTGCGTGAGATTCAACACACGCACCTGGTTGACAAGTTCTACAAGCGCTGATATTTTACCTCCGGTCGGTGATATGAATTGGGCTGTGGTGCGCGTGCGGATGAGCGTACGTGCATTCATGCATGCTTCTGGTGCTGCTCTGTTAACAGAAATTAATAATACAGACAAGGTTTTCAGTTCCATAAGAGCTTTTGAACTGTTCTGGGATCAGTCTGTTTTCAGCTCTGACTTATACATGACTGTGTCTCATCACCATTACAAGTTTTTTGGAACAAACGTGGATGATGTTAATGGAACGGGTCGGTACTGCACATATTCTAAAGACCTGTTCACACCAAAAAAAACAATGAAAACAACTATATTAGCATTCACACCACTTGACAATAACGTTATGAGTATTCTAGGCTTCAATGTAGTGATATTATTTATCAGCTGGAAACCAGTGATCCCAACAATATTGTTCCCTTGTACCGGTCTTGTTGACTTGTTGATTCTGTTGGATGTAGAATGATTTTTAAAACTCCATCTTTGTACTTATTGTCCTTTAACGTGAACGGGTCTTAAAGGAACAGTTCAGCCTTAAATGAAAATTCTGTCTTCATTTACTCACCCTCAGGTTGTTATAAATCTACATACATTTCTAAGTTCTGATGAACACAGAGAAAGACATTTGGAAGAACGCTTGTAACCAAACAGTTCTTGGCCACCATTGAGAACCATAGTAGGAAAAAGTACTTTGTAAATTTCAAAAGAAGATATTTGGAAGAATGTAGGAAAGCAAACGGTTCCGGGGCACTTTCACTATTATTGTCATTTTTCCTACTATGGTAGTCAATGATGGCCAAGAACTGTTTGGTTACAAGCATTCTTCCAAATATCCTTCTCTGTGTTCATCAGAACAAAGAAGTGTTTACAGATTTGGAAGAAACTGAACGTAAGTAAATGATGACTGAATTTTTGGCTGAACTGTCCCTTTAACAAACCACTTTGTACGAGACAGATGTTAAAATGAATATGTGTACATGGCGTTCCTGATGAACATATGGCCATGCTTGTTATCATGCTTGCTTGTCTCCAAAAGTCTGTTTTTGAGCAAGTACATTTTAAAATATGCAGAACATATTTTATTTGATCCTTTTTATGCAAATGACACTGAAGGCTAAAAATCTATTGTAACACTTCACTGAGCAACTTAAAATTAGCAACATTATAATTTTAAACGGATAAAACCATTACAAATACTTTACAGACAAATGTACCGTAGCCCTTATGTGATAATAACGCAATAAATCACATAATATTGTAATTGACCAATCAGAATCAATTATACCTGAGAGAGCTGATCAGTCAACTTCAACCTGAAGAGGGCATCAATATACCATCAAATAGTGAACACATAGAGACCACGAACAGTAAACGAATGACTTGATTGTTGAATTATTCCTCCCACTAATATCTTGTTAATTTGTTAATTTACTGTACATGTACATTATTTTCTTTAAAATTACAATGATGCACAGGTGCAGGACGGCTCTGCGTGAACTTGCATCAGAGAAGTAGAAATCAGTGAATGAAAGGAGCTATTATAAGCCCTGATGAGTGAACATTTCACCTGAAAGGCTGGGCTGGTTCTTTACAGGCAATCAGACCCGTGAAACATACAGGCTTTTAGGACGAGACTACATACAGAATATACCTTCATACAAAAAGGTTTTTTTGGGAAAGCAATTAGACATTCAGAAAGGTCTTTCAGCATCAGACTATTTGCTCTAAAAATCACTGAAAGGAGAGAGAGACAGGTGGAGATTTTAAGCAGCAATGTTAGGGTGTTGTAGGTTTGCCAAGATAAAGACATCTGTACTTATTAATGCATCGAACTACGTTCCTTAAAGGAATAGTTCACCTTCAAAACAAACATTCTGTCATTATTTTCAGGCCATCTTGTCATTTCAAACATGTATGACTTTCTTTCTTCTGCAGAAAGCAAAAGAAGATATTTTGAAAAATGCTGGTACCAGAAAACCATTGGTCTCCTTTGACTTGCATTGGTTTTGTGTCCATACAATAGAAGTCAATGGGGACCAACGTTTTTTTTTATACCGGCATTTTTCGAAATACCTTCTTTTGTGTTTCACAGAAGACAGAAAATCCCACCTGTTTAAAATAACAACAGGGTGAGTAAATAATGACCTATTCCTTAAGAAACGTAAATCTTCCTTAAGGGGATAGTTCACCCAAAAATGAAACTCTGTCATCATTTACTTGCCCTCTTGTCATTTTAAACCTGTATGACTAAACCTGTATGTTTAGAAAAAAAACAATTGTTTGAATAAATAATTCATCAGAATGACCCCCCAATGTTCCTTGAAGAATTTATTTTAAAACATGAAATGAAAATACTGTAGCATTATTAAAAGCAAAAACATGTGGTTAAGAAATATTTGTCATTTTAGATGGTTATGTAACTGTTCAGTAAGTTAAGCATATTCAGTAGTTACACGGCAAGGTCATGGGTTCGATCCCAAATATTGTGCATACTTAGAAACAAACGTATAGTATAATGAAATGTGAGTCGCTTTAGATAAAAGCGTCTGCCAAATGCATATAAATAATAAATAAACTCTTCTAGGTGTCATTACTTTGGCTGTTCATTGCTGGATGTGGTATTCTGGACAGGATTTAAAAGCTTCTCATGTATTATGCTGTCTGTGTTTACTTGTCATTAAACCCTTGGCCTGTTTTAGATGTTGTGATGTCCGGAAAGCTGCTGTGATGTTAGAAGCCGATGCTACTCTTCAATAAGACTAAACCTATATTTTTGCTTTCTTGTATCAACAATAATTTGACCAGTTAATTCAAGATAATGTGATAGAAGCGATGAACATTTCTCATATTTTTGTATGTGTGTATTCATTGAAAACATCTACATGTATAAAAACACTGATGCTTACTGTGATAAATAACTAGGGAAGGAACATGCATGTCATGTCACATGACCTCATCATATTATGTTTAATACAGCGATGTTATGCAAAACAACCTCCACTGTGCTAACAAACCACAACGACGAACCTTATTTAAGTTACATCAGCGCTTTGTTTGACACGATTGAAATCAAGTTTTCATTCAACTTTAAATTGGATTGCATTTTAAAAATAAATGATACATCAAGTTTATATTAGAAATACAAAGATGTTGCTAAACAGCTGCCTTCAGAAGACCAGAAGCGTCACGTCATGTTGTGACCTTTCGGATGAATGCCGTACGTGACGAATCTCACGTCGTTTGAATAACGGTGGAGTTGAGTTTCATCAAACTAATGCGTTTTATTATAGTCTCGCTGTCTCTGTGCGTTTTGTTCCTTTGACAAGACAATGACGTTCACATCCAGAACCGACCAATTAAAATGACTCATTTCCTTTGTGATGTCATTAACTTATAAAACACAACTGAATTCATATCCAAAATACGGCCAATAATATAACATTCAATTTAACCTTGAGTGAATTATTTAAATGGACCTTTTTTTCTTTTTATAGCTTTGCACAGTTCAACATAGTGCCATAATAACTGAAACAGAAAAATACAGTTTACTGTAAAAAAGATACAAATTATTTATCTCACTTTGGAAACAAGCTCTTCAAAAGGACTCCAATGAGAACACTGTGAAATGTGAATTTTTGTTTAAATATATTGCATCGTGTGCATTTATTCATTCTTATTCATTTTAAAATCGGGTTTCTGGAGAAGTTTTTTTCCACCAGGATGAAAGATCAAAGACTGATGGTAATGACGGTGCTATGGTCAGAAGATCAATAGAAGTTTGTCTCCACCGCTAAACGTAGCAGATAGCAAAATATATTAACATTTTATCAAAACACCGTCTCTTCATTCAGACTTGTTTGACCTCGGCTCTGGTTGAAATGTGGCTGTAGACGTCAGGTGAAACGTCTGTTTCTATTACAGATATCGATCCACTTCAAAACGTGTCTGTTTCATCTGTGGCTGGTGCTCAGATTTCTATCACAAACCCTCTGCAGGTCCACCCAATATATTTAATGTCTGATGACATTTTAGGTCTATTTGAGGCTTCTCTTCTTGATTTATGCGGTTGAGGTTCCTGTGTTATGGTCTTGTTCTTGATATCACTTCTCTGCGTGGCTTTTTCCTTTCGTCTCTGGTTTGTCTCCGCTCTGGCCGTAGTCTGATTGTGTTGGTTCACTCTGGGCCCTTGAAAAACAGCAATGCAGGGTACAGTTAAGATCCCTTGAAAACATGGGAGCTGTTTTCCATCATCAGCGGTCCTGTGGGAGGAAAATAATTATGAAATCATTTAACCGTTGAACTAGAAATCAACATTGTGTGTGTGTGTGTATTAGTATGTTGTTCACACACAAAATGTACTTTTTTGCGATTGCACGTCTCAATGACATCACAGGAATTTGCGGTATAACGTTTCTCAGATGTGTTTGTATTTGCGGATTTTGAACTGTCCTGTTCAATCATCATTTTCTGTGTAATGCGTGCACCGAGGAATGATGTCTGATCCCCTCCGGCAGAAG
Organism: Triplophysa siluroides; assembly: GCA_006030095.1. NCBI lineage: Eukaryota > Metazoa > Chordata > Actinopteri > Cypriniformes > Nemacheilidae > Triplophysa > Triplophysa siluroides. The sequence continues at coordinate 2,955,020 of VCII01000020.1, forward strand.
ATGAATGTTGTTGATTAAAGCAAACGCAAATTAAACTCAAATTTTGATCCAGACCAGGCCAATAATGATCTGCCTGACCAAAGATTCTTCTCTTTTATTCTCTTTTTATTTATATGCTATTTATTCCAATTATATATAGTTTGTGTTAAGCCAGCATACATATTTTTACTGATATATTTCTAATATATATTTCGCTTTTTTAAATACTGTTTCTGGTCATTTCAACATTATCTGTAATATAGACATTTATGGATCCTTACGTCCTGTGGCATGTTGTGAAGAGACGTGCGATTACATTTATAAGTGACTCTTATAAAATATTTAGAAAAGCACTATGCACAAGCTATGAAAACACACGGCCTCGATGTTTCACACCATCAGAATTCACACCATCAGAATTCACAGCATTATTTTTGCGATGCGACACTCAGACACTTAGGAATGATACTGAATCTGTTCATCAGTTTTTGAGTTCTCGAGTTCAGCTTAAGACATGAAATCTTCTGTCATGGCTGGAATCTGTGGCCCGGCACGGTGTAGTTTTAACGTGCCGCACAAAAGGTCTAATCTCACCCCAGTGATTTCCATTCAAATCGAGACCCGAATGAAATGCAAAGTGGAGAAAATCATGAGAAAATGAAGGTGTGTTGTAATACTTAAAGTGGCACGGTTACCCGCTGGAACAGGGACACAGCGGCACAATTCACAAAGACCTGCTAATTCTGAGAAGCATTGCCATAAAAACCACTTTCTCTTAGGTTTCCTTATCTAGATCATTTTCTGAATCTGAACGTGAAATGAGTTTTTTAAGCCCATTGGACACACTGGCCTTATATTAAATTATTTGAGTTTCTTGTGTGGCATTCATTGAATAGGAAGTGAATGTTTGATAGCGTTTGAAAGAGGAATTGATCCGTTCAGACCACATTCACCACCAAAACGCGGAGATGACTGGCGTGGGAATATCTAAGTCTTAAACTTTTATTTTGAATGCCTCTTTAAGCTTTGCTACTGAAGATGGGGGAAGTTAACAAAATAAGAGTATTCGATCTTCAAAATCATGACCCGATTCACTAAAGTGCAGTGATGAAAAGGATCAGTGAGTGTGTGTTGCTGTGCAGTTGCTCGCCTTGAAGGGATAGTTCACCCAAAAATAAAAAGAACCCATCCGCGTTTATTCACCCGCATGTCATTCATAACCGCTATATGACTCTTTCTCTTCTGTGGAACACAAAAGACGACAATTCGAGAAAATACTCTGTTTACTTCTGTAATACGCTGTTTGGGTTCCAACATTCTTCAAAATATCTTCTTATGTGCTCTCCAGAAGAAAGATAGTCATACGGGTTTGAAATGACATGAGGGTGAGTAAATAAAGACAGAATTGTCATTTTAGGGCGAAATATCCCTTTAATATTAGAATCTGGTCCTATAGAGACCTTTGTGGAAAGTATTTTGTTGCTTTAGGTGAAAATAATCCAGCACACCTCTTCTCAACAACCCACACATTTTATGGTCTCATTCATGTCAGTGGCACGACATTTGGGTAATGGATTTTAACAATACGGCACATTTGTTCTCTTACTGTACCTTTTGTCTGATCCATGTCAACTTTGAACTTCACTTCCCAAATGAGTTTCTACCTCTGCGTCTTTGAAATCGACACACATGTTTGCGCTCTGTGCCACAGTGGGGTTTTTATGACCCAAGCAAACCATTCTCACAGAATTGTTTCTGTGAATGCACGAGGTCAGTGTCTGTAGGTGTTGCCGTATGCCGTCACTATCCAGCCGTTTGATTTTGCATCCTAGAAGGTTCTGAAAGGCGGTCCGGTACTCCGGACTGTGGCAGTAGATGAGGGGGTTCAGGCCTGAATTAATGTAGCCCATCCAGTTAAAAAACAAAAAGACATGTTGTGACAGCACCTTGCCGTTGAAGGCCTTTATGATGTTAAAGAAGAAGAAGGGAAGCCAACAGAGAATAAAAAGGCCCATTATAATTCCTAGCGTCTTGAGCGCTTTGTGTTCCCTAACAACATGCTTCAATGACCTACAGCTGGGTCTATGATCCTTTAGGTCCGCAGGAAGCGGACTTTCGCAAGACTCGTTAGTTTTATAGTGTTTTTCCGAGTCTTCCACAGAAATGCTCAGAAAGCGCTGTCTGTCCTTATGGATTCGCTTCAGCTGTCGGGTTGCAACGGCAAACACCTTCCCGTACACAAAGACCATGATAACCAGGGGCACATAGAAGGACACGACAGAGGAGCAGATGGCGTAGGTCTTGTTGGTATGGAAGTCACAGCAATACGGGTTGTCGTAACATTGTGTGCTGTCGTTGTCAGACGCACGAGAATGATGGTTCATGATCGGCACGAAGGAAACGAGAGACGACACCATCCACACAACGCACACGATGTAGCCCGCTCGGGGTTTGTCCAGGAGAACCTGGTGCTTGAGGGGCTTCGTCACCGCAACGTAACGCTCCACGGCGATGGCACACAGCGTCTGGATGCTGGCCGTGACACAGAGAACGTCCAGGGATGTCCACAGGTCGCAAACCGTGGAACCCAAAAGCCATTTTCCGGTGACCACCACGCTGGCGCCCAAGGGTTGCACCACGCAACCCATAATGAGGTCTGCCACGGCCATGGAACCGATGAAGACGTTGGTGGGGGTTTGCAGCTGAGGGGTGCGAGCGATGGCCACGATGACCAGCAGGTTTCCCATCACTGTGAAGAAGATGACGAGCGCTAGAGCAAACACACGCAGGGGGTGAAAGTTGGCGCTCATTCTCGGGGAAGGTCTTGCACGGAAAAAGTAAGTAGCGTGAGATTTCAGTAATCCTTTACATGCCCGATGAACGTCCTAGTCGGAGCCGTCGCCAACAAATGATCTCAGCAAGCCGCTTATTTCCGCTGTAGATTTGACGTGAAATGACTTTGCATGAAGAGCTGAATGGTTGAGCAAGACTTGATTTATTTCACATACTAGGAGGAGCTATCGGTGGACAGGACATCTGTTTGGTAAAAACAAAAATTGCTGTGAGAAAGTCGTTGCTGTTTCGTGTCCTTTTTAGATTTTATATCAAAGATCTGATCTTAAATCAAGCGGTTCTTCATCAAAACTTCTTCCCAGATTAAGTCTACAAAGCTGTTTTGGAACTGTTTTGCTTTGTGATTAAAAAAGGATGATCTTGAAAGCTTAACAAATATTCTTTACTATTATACGGGCACCATTTTGCATATTTAATTAAGTTATTTGAGAGACTCACATCATCTCCTACAATGAAAAGAAGTGATGATCAACCCAAGAATGAAATTTCTTTCATCTTTTCCTCACCCTCATGTCATTTCAAACCTATATGACTTGCTTTCTTTTGCAGAACACAAAAGATATTTTGAAGAATATTGTTGAAGAATAAACATGGGTAGCCATCGTTTCTGTGTCCGTGCATGGTTGACAACGTTCTTCAAAATACAGTCATACAGGTTTGAAAGGACAAGACTAAAAGATGAAAGACATTTTTACAAAACTCTTGCTTGCTTGCTTTCCGACAATATGATGTGCAGCTTAACACTTTTACGATGTACTAAAGCAAGTTCAGCAAGCTTACCCATGCGTTACTTCCTCTCCCAGATTATCTTCAATAATTTATGCTCGGCGCTGTGATGGAGGTTGAAATGCCGTTCGTTTTAAACTCTTATCTTCCATTATCGCGCATATACGTGTTGATCCCTTTGTGCAACATTTCATTGTACTTTCCCACGCTTCTTCATATCTATGTGAACAAAGTGTTCTGAAAGACGCAGGATATAATGCGGTCTGTGGTGGGCACCTTACCATATCAACTTCCTGTGGTTTCGGTAAACATAAACACGAACTGGCAGTTCTTATGGTCTTTTTATATATATATGTTTATTCTGTGTAGTGTTATTTGTATGCAGCATGGGTCTGAGAGTAACGCAATTTAAATATATGTGTGTACTGTGCATGTGGCAGAATGGACAATAAAGCAGACTTTGACTATCACAAGTTAATTTATTTTGAATTAACCAGGATTTTTGTGGCCTTTATAGCATCATTAAGGTAAATAAACTCAAAACAACACCCAATAGTATTAAATAACACTTTGAAAAAGTGAACAATTTTAGAATTTGTTTAATAGAAAATTCTATAAAAATAGATATTTGCATAATTTATATTAATCACAGCAGCCGCTGTTAATCTAATGATAATCAAATGCATTATGACAAGGTGAGAAAGCTGAACTTTATGCTTGGACTATAAAGACGGTTTCATCTTAACAACATAAACAAACGTTACTGCGGATGCGCACTTTTGTGACCCCACCTTAACCTCAAGAACACATTCACAAACAATAGAGCGCCTGTAGATTATAACAATGAAAAGAAACCGAGAAGAACCGTGACTTGGCTAAACTCGCCTCTCCGGTATTATGACTTTAGACCGCGGTGCCAAACTCGACCGCTAGATATTTGTACAAATTGTTTACTTAATACAATTATTATACAGTACTATAATACTACAAATTAATATTAAAACACATGAAATCAAATATAAATAATTATATGATTAGACACTAGCCAAACACAAACCGGAAGTTCACTGGGGGTCGAGACCGATGAAACGATCTATAGAGACACTTGTGTGAAAGATATACAGTAACATATATTCACGGTTAACAGTGTAAATATTTTATGCAATTACATTTTTAGTTTTTCTTCAGAGTGACAGTTTATTATAAACCGCAGTAATGGCAGAATGTTCTGCTCCTGAAACCTGTTTCCTGTGTTGATGCGTTTTAGATTCAGTTTTGTTTGCACTACATACAGGACTCGAGCGTGCAGAGCAGCTTGTTGAAAGGTTTGTGGAAGCAGCGTTTGATATTCACCTCATGCTTCTGCAGTTTGATGTCTCACAGACAGGTCATGTTATAAACCCCGAACCTGGTGGTTTGACACTGACGGTCTTTAGCCTCCGTGAGCGTTTACGCACAGAAACACGCATGTTAAACACAGACAGACGAGACGATTTACAGTCTCGTTTTCATGCTCAATTTGGAGACGGAACAAAACAGCGGGCAAGTTTTAAAAAATGCAGACACTTTCCTGCAAATTGACAAGCATGAGGAAATTGGAAGTAATTGCATCGCCTCCAGTGATAGAGGCTTATTTATGCTGTAGGCCATTGTTAGCGTCATACGTCTGACAAACCCAGAATGCCGTGGGCTGTAAAATACGGATACGAATTTTAATGGCAGGAAACAACTAACAACCTCAACACTATTACAGACACAAACCACTAGGTTGAAGTCTTTATTCTGGATGAACAACATGATTCAGTCCTTTAAACGGTAGAAAATGGTCTTCAGTTGTGCAACCGTTAACAGGCAATTGAAAAGCCGTTGGTCAAACATTGATTTTGGTTTGTAAACCTGTCTGTTAAGAATAGAAATTCACGGAGTCAAATTGTTAAAGTCCCCATGAACCAGAAGTTGCGATCGTTTATACTGAAATGGAATTTTGAACGAGAAAAATAGTGGGCGTGGATTTCATCTTTCTCTGCGATTTGATTGGATGCATAAAAACAGTTATTATACAATAAAATAATCATATTAATTAATTAGCATAAATGAAATAAAATATAATTAGTTATATTCGATGAAACGGTCTCTACAATGTTTAATGTTTGTGGCGTCTGTATGTGTAAACTCACAACACTGCATATCAAATCTACATTCGGGTACAAATAAAGCACTTCCTGTAGACCTGTGCAAAGATCAGTTCAGACCCAGCGAACATACAGCCGCGGGAAAACAAATGTAGTTTAAGTTACTATTTATAGATACGTTTAAGTCAAATGATCATTTTAGTTTTTTTCTGTGAACTAGTGATAACATCTCTCAAATTCCGAGACACGGAATATAACAAAATAAATAACAAAAAGATGCAATGTTTGCAGATCTTGAAAACGGCAAAGAAAACATCATGTTCCTATTCAAGTTTAAATAACTCGATATGCTTTTCATGTATTTTAGAATTCATCTATAAATTAATATATGGAATCAGCCTCTTTTGGCTTCACAACTTGCGTGCGTTTTTTCATTCTCTCAGTCTCAACATTTTGGCCATCGAGTTGGTCATTCCTGAATTTCCTTTCTTTAGAACGTGTTTTCCCTCTTTTTCTCTTCATTTTTTTCTGTAGCTTTATAAAAAGTATGAAGTATGTAAGTTGGTTGGGATAAAAGCGTTTGTCTAATGCAAATGTAATTGCATAATTAATTGTAATATATTTCTCTGTGTTTTAAAGGAAGAGAGACAAAGATGTCTTCACTTTCATGTTTATTTCTGTCTTGTATCATGGAAAGCCCCAGCAGTGTTTTTCCTTTGCAGTATGAGGATGATGCCACTTAGTGGTAAAAGTGCCGCATGATTCACTGAGTTCTGTGTCGTTTTAGATTATTTTCATAGAAGCCAAGTTGATGGTGTAATAGTGTGCTTCTTCAATCTCTAATCGTGCCACACAGAGAGACCTACAGTAGATCTGACGTGCCTGTGCGAGCAACCACGAACAATTAGTATAATTGAACCGCACAAACATAGATGTTACATTAAAGAAATTGTACTCGGAGTAATTCAATAAATGGAGCTCAGTGAGTTTGGAAGAATATCCAGTGAGTCCGAAAAATCAATACGAGTCAAAATGGGTTGTTTTTCTCCTTTTATTTATTTGATAAACTTCACGTTTCAATCTATAAAAGGCTACTTTTCAGAGGCAATAAACAAACAAAGCATTACTCATTTTTTTAACATCACGGTTCGGTTCAATTGCTGTTACTCAAAGGGAATGTGTTTGAAATGTTGTAGGCCTTTGGAAAGCGCTTCACGCTAATGACCGAGCAGGATGTGGTCACCCTTCGCGCCTCGCCTACTTTTCCCCGCCGCACAGCTCCAGCAGGATTTTACGGTAATCCCCGGATGTGTCCCCCTGCAAACCAAAACCAGAACAAGGTTTAGTGATGGCTTTAACATCAGATGAACTGCAAAACAAATGGTGCTGTTTTTTTTATTATATTTATTTTTAAAAACATTTGAAAATATGTACATGTATTGACAATCAAACATATGACATCTGTATTTACATTTACAATTGAAAATAGTTCAGCAGCGTTTGGAATGTGATTACAATGAACCGAGGACATTCAATTTAAACGCGTGTCACCTTTATAAAGGAGCCCAGGGTTTTTCCATACATCCTGAGAAACTCGGCCTTGATGTCCAGCATGTCGATCTCTGCACGAGACACCACGATCCTGATCAACACACTATCTGTGGTGCCTAAGCCCTGCGGAGAGCCCAAACACACATCATTATTTAATTGATAAAGGAAAAATAAAATAACAATCAGACTTATCTTACCTTCATTGACTTGTAGAGTCTTTCAGCAAAAAATGCCGGTTTATTCTTCAGACATTTCACTGCAAAGCATTTTATATTTTAGTAGAGGCAAACATCAAGAAACAAAATGAGCACGAGGAAGAGGAGCTCACGACTGACCTATTGCTAGAAAAACGTCCTCCAGACAGCCGGACATCTCTCTCTTTATGCTCTCTTCAATGTCCCGTCCTGAAATCTTCTGATAGTCTTTAAACACTGAAAAGGACGACGTACGTTTAGAAGGGAACAGAAGCACACTGCTTTTGTATAGTGTGCATGCTATTTATTAAACATTGTTTTGCATTGAGTTATATTGACACTTCTTTAACAGTGATAGTGTACGGAAAAGCCTTTCCCTTTGGGAGAAAAAAACATTTACATTCAGTCACCACAAGGTGGTGGTAATTGTTATGGTCAAAGTCTATCGTAATATTTGATTTTTTAGAAGTTGCCTTCTGATACATTAATCCATCGCTGGAATGATGGATTTCTGTGGTGATGTCACAGAAGGGTCACAGATACCTTGAATTAGGTGGTTTTTGTTCCTCGCACACAGAATGGTGAGGAACTTGACCTCATCCGTTCCCCAGCGAGCCTCGCCCGCCTCAAAGATGTCCTGTTGGTTAATAAATGTTAATAATAGATGTTCCTTCTGTGAACCGTTAATGATTACTATATAAGAACATGACTGTCGTGTGTCTCATCTACACAAATGTCCACATTCATCATTCTTTTAATGTGGAGAACGATGTGAGGAAAGTTTAGGATTTAAAAAGAATGTCAAACAGAAATGTAATACTAATAAATGACAAAAAGAATGAATACGGTTTCTGAGTCGATAATCAAATATAAGCAAATTAATGGCATATAAAAGGTCTGCTTTCGCATCCCCTGAAGGTCACATTTGGGAGATTTCCAAGTCACGCTGGGACAACATGAGTCATCTCCAAAAACTAAGGAGTCAATGCTACAGTAGATCAGGTACATATATATATATATATATATATATATATATATATATATAGCAGGTCCTGAGGAATTAATTAATTTTATTAAATGTATGTAGCCTATACTAGTACTCTCTGACTTTTTGACCACACTGTGTATATAAAAGTTATCAACAGAACAACTTTAACTACTTGTATTAAAAACACAGTTGCCGCAAAAGTTTATCTGACAAATTGCATACCGCATTGTCCCATCTTCTGTTTTGTTTTTGCATACAACCATTTAACATTTGGCATAACTATATAGGGCCCACTTGAAATATGTGATAATATACACTGAAATGTCTGTTTATGTTGAATGATAAATCAATGAGTAATTATGCTCAGCTAAATTCAAACCAAGATATTTTCTTAAAATTGCTCTGCTGACTACATACATCCAATATAAACATCTTAGCTGGTTTAAAGTAATTGCCAAAATGGCAACAAACGGGAAGTTAATTCCAAGAAAAATATTTTTTGCAGATGCTACTTAGTATTCCTTTCTATCGCGTTAACATCCAAATATTTTTGAGGGCCTCTGTTTTCATCTAGTGAATTGATGCAAATGTTATGCCGGATATATGTATCTATACAGCCGTACTGGATTAAGTACAGTAAATCTCTCAGATTAAGGCAGTCAGAACCCGTTACACCACCATAAATGAACATGTGCTTATTAAAACCGCCTGCTAACCAAATTTACGACAGAAAACCTCACCTTTGCATCCTGGGCAACTTGAGCATCATCTACCTTGAAGCTTTCGTCACGGCCAGCCTATAAACAAAGCAGAATAAATCAGATCTCAGGGGTCACACCTGCAGAGGCCGGGTGGGAAAGGTTTGCAAGGCAAACATAACCAGCAACTCATCTTTACAAATAAAAGGACAGAAGATTGTTTGTTTACCGCGAGTAAAGAGACCAAGACCCTCTGGAACATTCCAGAAGTGTCTCCACACACGTCATCCTCAAGGTTTTTTTCAGATTCTGTTTGATGTTATTTGCAAATTAAATAAAAACAATATGAGGAGAAAAGTATATGAAGAGTTTGGTTCCAAAAAGACTTTTAAAATTGTTGAAAAATCATGTTTTTTATTATGTTATCATGGTTTTGTTGTGTTATTTAACTGTATTTTTATTTAAGTTATTATGGCTTAAATCAAAACAAACCAACTGCAGTTTGATTCATATTCATTGGAAGGCACAATAAAAAAAAAAGTAAGCGGATTTCTCTCATTTTGGATCCAAACTCTATATATTCAAACAATGGTTTTTGGTACACAGGTGGTGTGTTTAAAACCGTCTTGTCTTAAAAGAAGCTTATCTTATAAAGTAATTATAATGATTTATAACTTGAACTGTCTTTCGAAAGCACAAATCTAGAAAAAGAACCTTTCTTGTAAGTAGCGATGATTTCTCTTATCTCAGCGCTGTTCCTAGAGGCCAAGATATCGATCAGACAGGCTTCCTCTGTACCTGCGCCCTAAACAACGTGAAGCAAGAGTAAAATAAGTCACCAAGCTAATAATAAACAATGTGAGCTTGTTGGTTAATGCTTAAAAACAACACTGCTGGAAACACAGACGAAATGTGAGGACGTAGGGAATGGTCCCAGACAACTATTTTATAGGAAAACGTATCAGTATAGTAGCAATTGTTGTCAGTAATGACAAATTCTGTATTTATATTTGTCACATCTAGTTTCATTAATGTTGTTTTAAAGTTTGTCCAAGTTACACTTAGGGCTGTTAAACGATTAATCGTGAATAGTCGCATCCAGAATAGAAGTTTGTGTAGATAATATATGTCTGTGTAATTTGTGCATATTCATTTTGTGTTTATAAAACAAGTATATATTTAAGAAAAATACAAAAACAACAATAAATGTTTATATATCATTTTAATAATATATTAATAGAAGTAAATCATGTAAAGATTTTCCTTAATGTATATAAATATGTATGTGTACGTGTATGTGTATTGTGTAAAAACAAACTTTTATTCTGGATTAATGGCGATTCATCATTTAACAGCCTAGTTGCATTAAAAATAGGGTATATGCACACGGGAAGATGACATATTTCCGCTAAAATCGCTGCCGGCTAGGTCACTTCCGCTCTCATAGCACTAAGGGGATTTTTCACCAAGTGATAACGATGTGTTGTTTAGTAAGAAAACGTTCAAATCACTCACCTTGATGGCATTTCTCAGTTCATACGCGTCGTACACCGGCGCCGGCATCAGCAGGCCGACCACGACCTTCTCAAAGTTTCCGGTGAGCTCGCCCTTCAATTCATCAATTAGATCCTGAATAAACATCCCACATGGAAGAAGAGAGCTCGAGTCACTTACATTTACACATTTGGCAGACGCTTTTATCCAAAGCAACTTATATTGCATTAATAACATGGCACGACATCCCACCCAGACACACTGTAGCAAACTTTAACACTTCTCCAGTGTTGGGCAAGTTACGCTGATAAAGTTATTAATCACTAGTTATTAATTACTTAGTAACTAGTTACACCCAACACTGCACTTCTCATAAACCTTATGTTTCAAGAGTTCATTTGTATACTTTACAGCTCTTAACATGAAAGAAAGAGTCGTGTTTTACGTTAAGAAAGGATGTTTAGTTGAAACCGTTTCTCGACAGAGTAAGCTTGGGTGAGGCCTGCAGTCTACAGACCGTCTTGTCTGCCGGCCAGAGCTTCCCCCACAATGACTCACTCTTTCTCGCTGTGCATGGCAACAGTCAATAAACTCCACGTATGCAAACAAGACCCGGCCATGACTTTTACTGACAGTCTGGACTCATTCACATGGCTTATGGTTACTGTGTTACTATGTAAAGACGGATTATAGATTAATAGATAGCAACCCACAGGTAGTACAATAAAATCAATGCAGGCTGCGAGGAGACAAAGCACAGCTTCTTTCCACCGTCCTCTGTTATCATTACACTCATAATAGCAGGGATGTCTCTTGAGATAACACGGACGGACTATCTATCCTCACTGTGTGCATTTACATGACGGGCTCATGATTGAAGCCGGATGACCGCGTGTGTTATCGGCCATACATGTCCTGCTTTGTCCATTGCTGTCAGTTTACAGACCTGTCAACAAAGTTATCTAATCACCGTTTTTTAAGTAAATAAACCTGATGGTTTTCATTCTTGTCATAGGAACTTCTGCGGAGATAAGAACATAGAAGCTTCCCTAGTTTTCAACAGAAGATGGTGTTGTGGATGTTAGCATGTTGAGTAAAATTGTCTCCGAGTGTTTTACCTTTCCGACGGTCCGCTTGAAAGACTCCTTGATTTTCTGGCGCTGCGCAATAGTGCGACGAGGCAGAATCTCAATGATGGTTGCCTCGTTGGTGCCTGAAAGAAATGTAATTTCCGATTAACATAATATGGCAACATACTGAAATTAAATTTGCAATTCAGTCTGTTCCTTAAAGGGATAGTTCACCCCAAAATGAGAATGCGTTATTTACTCACACTCGTGTACTTTCAAACCTGTATGGCTTTCTTTCTTCTGCATAACCAAAAAGATATTTTGAAGAATGTTGGTAACGGTAAACCGTTTGACTTGCATTGGTTTTTTTGGTCCTTACAATAGAGGTGAATAAGGACCAATGGTTTTTGTGCAAGGACATTCTTCAGAATATCTTCTTTTGGGTTTAAAAGATTACATGAGGGTGAGCAAATGATGGTAGAACAGGGCTCCAGGCAAAAAAAAAGTTAAGGAGCCATTGGCTCCTATAGAGAAACAAACAGGTAAACATAATTTACAAACAAATTAGGCGTTAACAATCAACACTAATGTTCTTTGGGCGCAGTCTGACGCCTGTAGAATTTTCATTTTGGGGTAAACCATCACTTCAAGCATGGTATCGACTTCAGAATAATATAGAAATATAGCTCACAAATGATATGGTTGAGCCTTTTTGTCACCTAACAGCCTCTGGCCACTATTTGATTTAATTTCATAGAAAAAAATAGCGTAGACAAAACTTCTGTGTTATTGAAGGAAAAAGCATACACACTTATACAAGTTGTGTGTTAAAATCATTTTTGGGTGCACTGTCCCTTTAAGACCACTGCATCACATGCTTGATTATCCAACATCAGCATTTCATTCATTGAACGGAACACACACTTACACATCCCCCAAAATCACATGGAGATGATTCACACCGTACTTCTTGAATTCCCATAAGCAAGTCTGCATTTAATAGGCCCACTATGTGTGTGTGTCTCAAACATCAGCTGAAGTTCATCACACGAATGCATTTGTAGCATTCACCAGGCATCTGTGGCGAGATTTACTTCTGTGAGGAAAGACCTTGTCTGTCGAAGGACCAACGTCTACTTTGAATTGGAAAAGCCCAGCTGACCCACAGCCACAGGTGTCAGCTGACATGCAGATGTGATTTAGATGTCTGGTCTGAATGGTAAAACATTTAAATAGGATAATAGGTTTAGAGGTCATTTAAATAGCAACCGCAGTGCATATGTGAGGATTGTCATTTATTCAAAGAGGCAGAAATCTTTTGCAAGGATGTGAGGTTTGGCTACTAATGCCATGCCTTTAGATGAACGAAAGAAACAAGCAGTGGTCTCCATCCAAGCGGGTTTCCATCACTCTGGTTTTATTTGCATTTGAAGTTTCGCATCAGAAACCAGTGATAGAGCCACTTATAAAGAAAACCTTTACGCCCGCTTGATGTGGTTTTTCATTTTTGCGAAAAAGTGTAAATGTGAATAAATTCCTCTAAAAAGTCACGTATCTGCACTAGCCACATGACTGATCTTGTCCAGAAATGTTATTGTCAATCTTGAATGCCTGAGAAAAGTCGTCAAAGTTTTCTGTAATTGCCTTTTAGAACTGTCACGACGGTGTTTTCCAAACAGCAGGCATCCACAAAAGCACCGCATTTATTGTGTTTCGTAACCGTCTGCTTGCGCAAGTATTATTATATATGAAAATGATTATATTCAGTGGCTTCTCTTACTGATATTTTGTGGCAGTATATTAGGAAGGGATCGTTGACTAGTTGGATGGAAACGGTCCTTATTCGCAAATGATATTCCAATTTTGCGCATAAGCTAAATTCGCAACTTCGGTGGAAATCCGGCCAATGAGGTCTGTCAATAAATGTTTATTATTTTAGATTAATAGTGTTGCAGAATATTTTCTTAAAACACAAATATGTATTAAATTGGTAATTCTCTCAAAAATGAACATTCAGACATTGTTAATCAAACTTTCAGTCCATAACATACATGTCATCCTCTCAAAAACTTCTCCATTTTCTGTTTTTCACAGAAGTAAGAAGAAAGTAAAAAGTGTTTTGGAAGTAAATTATGACAGGAATTTCCCCTTAAATGTGAAAGGGACAGTTCAGCCAAAAATGTCAATATTTTTCATAATTTAAACATGTATGACTTTCAAAAGATATTTTGAAGAATGTTGGTAAGCTAACATTGACTTTCATTATGTAAACACAATACCACATCTCTTAAAACACGTGTTCCACAAATCCGTTTTGAAATATCCCATTTTAAACTAAAATGTACAAGTGACTGTGTATCAGTATGATGATCTGTGAAAGGTTTTGATGTGTTCAATCACTCACCAGCTCCTTTCATAGCACCATAGAGCTTCTGAGCATCTTCATCTGCACTGAAGCCTGAAGCCTCGGTCACAGTTCCACGGTTTCCCAACTACACAGACAAAACAAAAAGAGTCTTTACACAGACTTATCATGCGTAAAACTCATTTAAACTAGCTTCTATAAGAGCTACATTTAATCCAACAGACAAACGCTTGGACGCACTTACTCTTTATGTTTCACTATTTTCCTCATTTCAGAATAAAAGTCATCACCTTTGCAATAACATATGATCTTTAAAATTTAGCCAGAAATAAAAAAAACGGTTAAAGATTACATATGGGTCATTCTGTCGATCGGTCACACAAGATGCATCATGGGATGCTTTCAGATGGTACCGAATGAGTTGCCCTGGATGCTGGGCAGTATTCTGTTCTTCCTTTACAGTGCATTGCAACTCGTATATAAATTCAAAAACAAAAGCAATTTCAGAAATTGAAGCACAGAAAGATATCATGAGAAACTATTAACTTTCAGCTGGTTGTAAACAAACGCATTACATATGCAAATACAAACACAAGGGAAGAAGAGAGGGTTCAACCTTCATTTGGTTGTCCGTGTATTAATGTGGTACAACTGACTTGCTTTTGAATTCGCTAGATGTTTGCAAGTTGTGTCAGTGTGTCGGATGTGCTCACGGAAACAACAAATAGTGAAATAAAGATGTTTTCTGAACCATGCAGGAGATGTAATATCAGACGTACGGTAACATCGTCTTTCTTCATATTCAAAACAAGCATCTTACCGCTGCCATTGCGATGAAGGTCTGGTGATATAGAGGTGGAAATGCTGAAACAAATTAACAAGCCATATATGATACATATCTTTTATATCTGTCTTTGTAAACTACAAACATTTAAATATGCTGTTTTGATGTCTTCTAATGTGCTTATTTATATACCCAAGAAATTCCCAAATACATTTTGGGGTCAGAACAGATCAGCTCAAAATCTCACATCAGACTGACAGAAGGTCGGAGCTACATCACATGACCTTTTCTTGTTATCTTTTTGATAGACCAAATCAAACGGCTTTATTGGACTGAAATATAAGAAGGAGAGAGCTTGACTTCATAACTGTGCATGACACCGTTAAATAAATGATGCCCAGCAAATGGTAACCAGCTCATTAAACAGAAGAGGCTAAACTGGTCATTACCAGCCTTCTGCTGAGTGTCAGCTTTCCATTAGAAACAATAAACTCACAGAGAGAACCAGACGTCAGACAATCTCTTCATTTTCATTTCTTTGTGCTCCAGCATTGACAGGCCCTCACAGTACAACATTTATTCATCATTTATGATGCACATACAGCATATGTCCTACATTTAAATGGCCAGTTTATATAAGAGATTAATGTTCACAAAACATTGTAATGTTTTATATTAAAACGCCTTCACAGCAGTCAGAAAGTGGATGTAATATGAAAGATCTACTTTCATCCTTATGCTTTGCCCATTTGCAAAACAGTGCGGTTTATTTTGTCATGCAAAGCACTTTGCGGTGCGATGTTTTTTTATTCGTATTAAAAGCTTTTAAGCAAAATTGAAAATGCGAAAATGTGTTTGTTTCTGAACACAAAAGTATTTCTGCATATGTAACGTTATTTAAAATCGTGCTTAGGAATACGAAAGCGGTGGCGTTTTTACATCGCTCTCGCGATACTGTGACGTCATACGCTGTTTGGACTGTGCAGGGCCGCGTGAAGTCGAACACATGTAAAAGTTAAACTACTTACACTATTTCCAAACTAGTGTAACGCTCACATTTAATGTTCAATATTAAAATGACAGATTAACTGACAAAAAACACATTTATAACAGTGCGGATGAGAGCGCGCGATCAATGATGATTGAAGAATAGATGTAACACAGAATGAAGTTTAAAGTCGTAACGTTACCTGCTGATGCGCTGGATCACGGAGATGAACCCGTTCAGACTGTGAGTGAGTGACGGAGTGGACGCACAGGTCAGCGGGAATGTCTCTGACTTTTGTGGCCAACTTTGGTGGGTGTTGTCTTCTTGTGTGGACTGAGTCGTGTTACAGTTCCTGTTCACGGCCACTCCTCTTTTATGATGATATTTGCTCAGCTTGCTGAGACGAGCGATGGGACGCTTATGACCTGCTGTGGTGAACTGCTGATAATCAGATAGATAAGATCGTTTCCTTTAGCTTGTGGCTCTCGGTTCCCTCTGTTTGTAGTTTATTTCAAAAGTTTCTTTGTTTGGTTTTTGCAACAAACGTAGTTCAAATGAGTGCATGTATTTTAGGTAACAAAGTAAAAGTGTCTATTTTACAATGATGGTAGATGGAAAGTTAAGGACCACGGAGGCTATATTGTACTAAATTACTAATGATTCTCATTCTTGTACAATACTACAAGGCACTTCCATGGTGCTATTCTAAAAAAAAGGATGGAAATAAATCCAAAAACTACAGTTTTTGTTTTCCATAAATGTGAATTTTGCAAAACTAAATGTGACCCATCATTTGATTCATGGTTGTGGTCACACACTTGGGCCAAATACAAAAAAACACAGAACTGTTAAGTAGACGAGAGGTCAAGCTACAAAATAAATGTCATTACACTACTAAATAAATTATTCCTCAAATAGTGTGCTATGTATGAAGAGTGTGGTTCCAAAATGAGATAACTCTCAAAAATCATGTTTTTTATTATGTTATCGTGTTTTTATTGTGTTGGTTAGCTGTATTTTCTCAGTTATTATGGCTTAAATATAAACGAAGCAACTGCAGTTTGATTGATTTTACTTGTAATGCACCATATAAAACATGATTTTTATTTTTAATGGAGTTACCTCATTTTGGAACCAAACTCTTCATACATAGGGTATATAGGGCAGTTTCGGCCACATCCATTAATTGCCCACAGGCCCAGGTTACGCAACTATACCTCACATGCATTAAGTTTGCATGTGGTCACACACAACCAGTCTAAACACTCAGTGTAGTTTTTCAACGTGGTACAGTCTGCATGTAAAATAAGGATTTAGGACAACTCAAAAAGAAAGAGCGCAACATGTTATACAGCTGGGAACAATTACAACAACCTGGCGTCTCTTCATTGCAGCAGAATTGCTCTAAAACCGCAACGTTAACCGTAACCATAACGCACTTTGAAGTAATCGTGTTTCGCGAGCCTTTTTGACTGTCATGGCGATTTGAATTTAAAAAATGTTTAGTGGCGAATTGCATTGCCCTGACTGCACTCCACGTCAGTAATGAAATCTCGCTGAAGGACTTTTATTTTCATATTCATTTCGCTGGTGAGCGGCTTCACATTTCCGGTGTTGTTTCCGGTTAGCTGGCGCATCTGCAGCATCCGAAGCCGCAGACGGGACTCGCCATGAAGAACACGCTCATTTCGTGTTAAATTCGATTGTATCCGACGACATAAAAGCGCAAACGGTTACCGTTAACCGCCAGGGGTCCGACAGCACCGCGCGGATGAAATGTTTCCCGAGTCTGAGAGGATTTAGCAGGAATGCTAGCGCTAGCGCCTAGCTGTCTGTGTGCTGAATTTAAATTATTACTATTATTTCACCAAATAAGAGGCTTATTTATATGACGTTGAGCGTTTAGTGTATATGAAGAGCTAATAGTGCTATTATTATATGCATGTCGTTAGTTTTATGTGAAAGTCGGTTATTTTAACGGCTGCACAGCTGATTGATGATGAAGGGTTTGACTTTCATCCATCACAACAATAAAATCCGTTTACTTGCCGTTTGAACACTCGTTTCTCAGTATTATACTGATTTTAGCTGAATTTATATATTTATACTGTCACGTGGACCTGCATCCTTTATTGACACGCTAGACTTAGACATCAATCATATCAGGTCTTCTGAGGCACTGCTGTATGTTTTGTATGTGGACGTATTTAACAGTGGTGCTTTAATTTCGTGCACATACTGCATAGACGGTTCATGTAAACAGTGATCAGCATCAGGATTGAGCTGCGAGCCCATGTTTGACAGTCACAGCTGATCTAGACCTTTGGCACCAGAACAATCCACTCCAGTTACTTATTGATTCACTTGATCTGAGTGTCAAAGTAGGAGAATTTTATTACACGATGAAGAAGTTTTTTGACTCGCGGAGGGAACTGGTGGGCTCTGGGCCTGGTTCTGGAGGAACAGCTGGAGGTTCTGGATCCAGCAGTGGTGCTGGTGGGAATTTCATCGGGCGGGCGTTCACTGTAGGAAGACACCAGGTGACGGTTGAAGAAACTCTGGCAGAAGGTGGGTCGAGGTGTTTTCTCATTTGGTTTGTGGTCCCCTGGATTGGTTATGCATCAAGGGCGCAGTGGTTCGCCCCTTTAGCGTTTAAATCTGCAGCCTTGCAGGTGCCACTCACGATCTTCAGATGCATCTTTAAATGCAGCAGGAGGATAGTGAATCATGCGTTGGTTTCTCGGCTTTCTTCCCTGCCCTTCTGCCAGCTCTATTCAGCTGGCTTTAATCCTTTGTCCGGTGATCACTGTTCATCTGTAGATTTCATGAAAAGCAATTTGACAGATTGCTTTGATCATACATTTCTCCAACCTGTAAATAGCTTGTTTCTATAAGCTTTTATCGATCTCTTCACAATCCATAATCTGTTATTCTGCGGATTTTGAGTGCTGCATCTTTTTGGTTTTGTAGATAAACCCTATAAATATAATAGTTAAAATGAATATCTATAGTAAAAATAAATAAATATCACTTAAAGGATTAGTTCATCCAAAAACATTTTTACTCATCCTTGTGTCATTCAAAGACTCAGTGGCCATGTTTTTTCAAGTGTGCTTTTAATTTTCTGTTCACAATGGGAGTGGATTCTGAATTGTGAGCTCTGCTCTTGGCCTACAAGACCACCATTGGTTCGGCACCCCCGTATCTTCACTCGCTATTACAGTCTTATGTACCCGCCAGATCCCCACGCTCTGCAAGTAAACGACGTCTTGTAGTGCCATCCCAAAAAGGGAAAAAATCACTCTCGCGTAGCTTCTCTGGATCTGTTCCCCATTTGTGGAATGATCTGCCCGCTGCTACACGATCAGCAGATTTTGTGGCCCTCTTTAAGAATCGGCTGAAAACATCTCTTCCGTCAGCACCTGACCGATTAGTTCTGATTTCTATTTCTTTTCTAGTCTCTTTCTGTCTTATAAAAAAATCCTTAGCCGCGGTAGGCCGTATGAGACCAGTTTTACTGCACTTATCCTCATGTTGTTCCAGACAGTTGGTTCTATCGTTTACCTCATTTGTAAGTCGCTTTGGATAAAAGTGACTGCTAAATGACTACATGTAAATGTGACCGCCTCTTCTTAAGCTTCAAAAGGATGCAAAAGCATGAACTCCATACAGCTCTTGCTTTTTTTGTATTTTTGCTTTATTTTATTTTTTGCTCACAACCCAGCTCCACAATAAATAAAGACTTTATAGTCTGCATTGCAGATATGTCGTCTTGCTGATCGTTTGATTCGGTTAAATTGACTAAAATAGAGCTTGGAGTTAAAGTCACTTAGTGTCGAAATACCTGCGTCCTAGTTTTAGCCCTGTGCCCACTTTAGGAAATAACACCCCACTCTCCATTATGCCGACACCACGAATCTGAGGCTTTGCCTGTATGTTTAGTCACATCAACCTTAAGCTGTATAATGGATGTTCTGTTCACACACACACACGCACACACACACACTGTACAAAACATGACCCAAATAGTTCCTACCCTACATTTGTTTAATGAAGGTGTTGCATTTGGCTGTAAAGCATATTGCTTGTGAAAAGACACTTTATGAGTGATATTCTTGTCCCCAGAAATGGCTCGGTTACCTCCTTAAATGTAGGTTTTGTGTAGCTTTCCTTCCACAAGGGGGCAGTGATATGTCGTGATGTGAAACTGATTTCATCGGATGCATGGGACTTTTCAAGATGTCTAAATGTCGCTTGTTTGTTTTCCTCCACAGGCGGCTTTGCTATCGTGTTCCTGGTGCGGACCAATCAGGGGGTGCGATGTGCCCTGAAGAGGATGTATGTCAACAACGAGCACGACCTGCAGGTCTGCCAGCGCGAGATCCAGATCATGGTGAGCACACGCTACAGGGGCGGAGTCAGTAAGATACCAGCACTACGCTGTGATGTCTTAAGTTCTGTGATTTTCATTTTTTGTCATAATTTTTACATCGTTGATTTAGTCACTCATACACTTTCCTCTGTCCTGTATGGATTTCATAACAGCGGGATCTCAACGGTCACAAGAACATTGTCGGGTTCTTGGATTCCAGCATCACGGCTGTTGGGGGCGGAGATGTTTGGGAGGTGTTTATCCTTATGGACTTCTGCAGAGGTACGCCGCCGCCTTTTAGCCCCATAATGCTCTCTGCTCTGTTTTTTTACGTATTGAAGCATATTTAAACAGAATTGCATATTTGTACTGGGTGGACCATAAGCATACACTTAACAATGGGGTGAAATTATATAACAAAATACCACAATAACAGTGCATATTATACTACTATAACACTATAACTATGAAGCACTTCCCTTTAGTCTGATTTACAGTTTGCTGAGATTTTTTACTTGATAGTAAAGGTGTCTGGATCAGCCCATACAATGTGTTTTGTCTGCTTTAGATGTTAAGTTATTAGATGTTGTTGATGCATTTGTGTGAACAGTCCACATGGAGGCGCTCTTTAAACAAAGATAGAGCAGTAGTTTTGTGTGGCAACATCATCACCTTTGCACAACAGTTATCCACATTTTCAATTAAACAGTTTACAAGATCACTTTTTCAGTCTTGTCATCTTGGCTGTTCACAAATTGCAATTTTGTAGCAGGTTTATCTGTTTTTATCGGGTGGTTCTTGGCCTCCACGTTGTGCATTAAAACCATTTAATGCACGGCTAGCTGTGGTTTATCCCTTACATGGTCTTTAATGTAGAGAGGTTGTATTGACTTGGTGCTGAAAAGTGTAGCGACATTAATCAAGCTCTGCGGTTTGGCGAATTAAGTCAAATTTGCCTTAACGCTGGGTAATTCTTGCGGATCCTTAAAAAGTATAAACATTTTTTTTTTATTAAGATCATAAAAAGTCTTATTTTTACTTATGGAAGGTCTTAAATTTTCCATGACACCTTTAGTTAAACATATTTGAAAACAATATATTTGACGTTATATGATGTTTTCTTTTTTTCTTTGGGGATTCGCTCGCTCGCGTGACAATCTGCAGATTATGGCATTAACCACAGTGTTCTGTGTACCGTGCAAACAGAAGAGAACAGATGGGTAAATGTAAGTTTAATGAGATTTGGCTTGCGTATTGGTTAGCCTGTGCAAGCAACAAGTATGAGGCTACTTGCAAGATGGGCCAAAAACACCTTAAAACTCAATGGGAATTAAAGCAGTGTAAAAAGCACAAAGCAAGTGTAAACTGAAACTTCATTTCAAATAATTTCTTTCTTGTCGCTGAACGCGCTCTTATAAGCTTTTTGCACTGCTCAACCTCTGTCTTATTTTGCTTTCTCGTCTTTGACGAAGCGAACTCTTAAAGACATTTCACAAACAACCACCTCGGTTACTTTTCTCAGTGTTATGTTCGTTTTAAAACGAGGCGATCCATCTTCTCTGCTGTCTGACTAAACTTTTCTTTTCCCACTTGAGTAGGTGGGTTTGGGTGACGCAGTTTTGGGGAGCAGCTAAAGTAGCGACGCTACTAACCAACTAACACCTATCTACACCGGATGCGACATGACGACCTGCCTGTTCTTAATGGGTTCGTCGCGCCGCATCCAGTGTGGACAATATAAAAAATGATCATGTGTTCTAATGCGTTTCTAATGTCTTTTATCGTGTCGCGTCTGTCGCTTCTGGTGTAGACACGGTGTTAACACAATTTTTAGTAACTTGACGGCATACATATGTTAAACGTATGTAAAAGGCTGTCTGTTGTAGACACGGTGTAACGGTTCATATCTTGTGAATAGTTTTATATGTAATATAGTTGTTTTGATTCAGTTTAGAAAGCTGCAAAAACCGAACTGAAATTTGTAAATCAAAAAATTAACTTTGCATTTCAATGGAATATTCAGAAGAAAGGCCATCTTTTTTTCACAGTTTAGTTTATAGTTGACAAACTTGATGTAGTAAAGTTGGTTTGTGTGTGAGCAGGCGGTCAGGTGGTGAACCTCATGAATCAGCGCTTACAGACAGGCTTCAGCGAACAGGAAGCACTCCAGATCTTCTGCGACACATGCGAGGCCGTCGCACGTCTGCACCAGTACAAAACTCCCATAATCCACCGGGATCTTAAGGTTCCTTTTTCTCTTTCACTTTCTGGCCCTCTTTTCTAAATCTGTCTTTCCAACTGTTCCAAGAATTGAACATTATTGTGCGAGAAAATTTGAGCCATTGATGAAATGAGTCACATTTCATGTGTCACTGCTGTGATGCTAAGAGCGTGCTTCCGTTCAGAGGGAACACTCCAACAGCAGGGTGCAGATTGATTTCATTACTTCAAGTTCTTGTCTACCGTAGTGTTATTTGTTTCGCATGGTGTTGAGTGCTCTTCTTAACTTTGAGATGCGATGTGGCTTTTGCGATTGCAGGTGGAAAACATCCTCCTCCACGATCGAGGACACTATGTTCTGTGTGATTTCGGCAGCGCCACCATGAAGTTTCAAAACCCACAGACCGAAGGAGTGACTGTTGTGGAAGACGAAATCAAAAAGTAGCTCTCTCCCTGTTTTTGTGAAATATAGTTTGTGTGTTGTAACAATGTGCTACTTTGAAGTTACAGTTGTGAGTTTTCATTCAACAGAAGGAAATATTAATCTTGTAAAACTTGTTTATGCTGGGATGTGTTGTGAAAATGTGCATTTTTGTTTTGTTTAGGTACACAACCTTGTCCTATCGTGCTCCGGAGATGGTGAATCTGTACAATGGCAAACTCATCACCACCAAAGCAGATATCTGGGTGAGCATATATATCCGTATCCAAACAGAAAAATAGCAGATGTCTGTTTTTGTATCTTTGCACATTACGTGTACATACAGGGAGGTAGACAGTTGAAAAGTCCAAGAACTGTAAAAGTATACAAGTATTCTGAAAAACGTCCTGTCTTTAAGTTAAAATTCCCGTTTAAAATTCAAAGGGAAAGTAATACATTGTATGGTCGTCAGTAGAGCTTAATCAACACGGTCAAGAAACTTGTGGAATGTAAAATGTCCTTAAAAAGCATTTGAAATTGTATTTATGGTTTGTGAGAAAGTTAAAGAGACATAATGTAGTTAAAAAAGAGAATTTTTAAAAGGGATTATAGGAACGCTTCTTTGATCTTATTGTGACGGGAAAGAGCCCCAGCCCAAAGTTATTCTTCTTGTAGTGTGTAAAAGCTTGGAGCTTTCTTTCTTCAGGCTCTCGGCTGTCTGCTGTACAAGCTCTGTTTCTTCACGTTGCCCTTCGGCGAGAGTCAAGTGGCTATATGTGACGGCAGTTTTACCATTCCAGACAATTCTCGATATTCCCAGGACATGCACCGTCTCATCCGTGAGTATCTGTTTCTCTCTTCTAAGCTCTGGCACAAGGTGTTTGTCTCTCCTGTGTCACACGCCTCACCGCTGCTTAGGTCGGTCTGTGGGTTGTGCTTTAAAGGAACAGTTCACCTTTATATAGTGGGTATGCATTGACGTCACTTTTCCACGTGAACACCATGAAAACACGCTCCCTTGAGTGGTCAAACACTCTGCAAAACGGCTGGTTACTATAGGAGAAAGAAAGAAACCGGGACTAAAACACGCAATCATTTGCTGAAATGAAAAGCAGTTGGACTCGACAGTGACCCTTACGACTGACATAGGAACCAGGGGCCGGATTCACAAAACATTCTTAAGAAGAACAATCTTCTTAACTGCCATGTTTTTATTAAATTCTAATTGAAGAAAAAATTCAGGAATGTTTTGTATTCCCGAAAAAAACTTCTTGAGACAGTTCTTAAAAAAATTCTCTAAATTGATCTTACGAAAGAAAAAATGAAGGAGAATCCAAATTCTCAAAACAAAATCTGTCGTAAATATCATCTTAAAATTAAGACAGCCTCACGATTGTCTTAAATCTCAATAGGTAAGATGTATGTGTATTTGACTGTTTCACATGTGACGTGTATTATATTGAGCCAGAATCATCATTTTGACGTTTACTTGCCATTAAGGAACATTTATTTTGATATAATAATGATGAGGTCTAGCTCCCTTAATTTAGCTTTCAGTTTTAAAAACGGAGTGCTTTTTACATTATTCTGGGACAAAGTGACTGGAAACGGAGAGGGTCACAAGTTATTACACACCAAAAGTATTATATAACGTATATTTTTAAACGCTTGCTAACATATTAGCTAACATGCGATCGTAAATTCCGTTTAACACATCACATGCTAATATATATATATATATAGGCTATATTAGAACGTGATGTGCTTGTTACACACAAAGTTTATTGTATAGATACATATACAGTTACCACACGTGTAATCATATTAGTTTTAAGAAATGTTTGAGAATCGCACTTACGAAATCTCATAATTTGTCTTAAGAACAGTTTGTGAATCCGGCCTCAGGTGTCCTTGGACACGGAAATATTGCGTACAACAACTGTATTCCATTCTAAACAGAGCACAGATAACGGTAAACACTGCAGCATTCAGTCTTTCTGCCCTCGGTGGACACGACTGTCTTGACCTCACGTGACCGGATGTGTGCTGTGACGACACATGCATACCCTCTATTGTTCCAAATCTGTGACTGACTGTCTTCCGCGGGACACGGACGATGCACAGAATGTACTGGATGGTCTTGTGTATGTGATGCAGTGAGAAACAACAAAATACATTTTGGTCTGTTCATCAGTTATCATATGACTTTGAAGGACTATGTAGCACACGAGACTCAAGACAAGCCCCCATTTGCTTTTATGAGATGAGCGAGTGATATGTGACACATTATAGATTTTCGGGTGAACTGTTCTTTAAACTTAAAACCTGTCAACAAACACTCATTTTCTCACCGTCACGCGGCGACACACTCAATCTCTTTTCCACTTCCTTCTTTTTTTCCTCTGTGGTGATTTGTCAGGCTACATGCTGGAACCGGACCCTGATAAGAGGCCCGACATTTATCAGGTGTCCTACTTTGCTTTCAAACTGGCCCGTCGGGACGGCCCTGTCCAAAACGTCAAGGTTAGTGTCCTGGCTTGATCTCATCATGGTTGCGCTGGGCTCGTTGTTGGGTCAGCGCTTCTACCCCTGGGATCAAGGGAGCGGTTGTTGGATGGGGTGTTTTTGTTCATCAGCGTACAGGAATGCGTGAAATCCTAAAAATGAGATTTGAAATGTGCTCCTCAGAACTCTCCCATTCCTGCTAAGCTTCCCGAGCCAATCCGAGCGAGCGAAGCGGCGGCAAAAAAGAGCCAAACGCAAACCAAGGCGAGGTACGTGTCCGGTGACTCCAGTGCACTTTCAAGCGGGTTTGACCTGCAGGTTGTAAGACTTGTTTTTTCCTGCCTAGACTTACAGACCCCATTCCCACCACTGAAACCTCCATCACGCCCCGCCAGCGGCCCAAAGCAGCACAATCCCAGCCTCAGGCACTAGGGGGCATCTTGCCTATACAGCCAGCTGCTCTTACCCCACGCAAAAGAGCCAACATACCCGTCCAGCCTATAGGTACCAACACGACACCTCACATTTCTGACATGCGACGTCACATTAAGCAAATATAATGTAGGGCAGTACTGTGATTCTTATCTTCTCTTTTTAAAATGAATGTTATATTTTTAGGGGGATAGTTCACCCAAAAATGAAAATTCTGTCATCATTTACTCACCCTTATGTAATTGCATACCTGTATAAATGACATTGTTCCAATGAACACAAAGATATTTGGAAGAATGTTCGTCATTTTCAGTTCCGGGACATCATTGTCTACCATAGTAGGAAGAATAAAATGGTAGTCAAAGGTGCTCGAGAACTCTTTGTTTTCCTCAATTCCTAAAAAATGTCCTACTATGGTAGTGGATGATGTCCCAGAACTGAAAATGGCTAACATTCTTCCAAACATCTTTCTCTGTGTTCATTGCAACAAAGACATTTATGGAGGTTTGAAACCTGAGGCTGAGTAAATGATGACAGATTTTTCATTTTTGGATGAACTATCCCTTTAAGAAGTTCATGCATTCAAATTCGCGTCCAGATATTGAGCTATGTTTACACAATGTATCCAACCATTGACCCCGCCCATCTGTCCACTGTCTCTCTCAGCCGTCAGCATGAGCCTGGCACAGCCGGCCGCAGCGCTGCAGTCTCAGAAAGCTCAAGCGTCTCCCTCCCCTCAGCAGAAAGCGGTACGTCTCTGTTTTGTCTGTGTCTCGCTTCCCAAATGAAGATCTGCAGCCAAACCCACACGAAATGGTTTATCTTGCTTGTTGCGAAAGTCATTTTTCAGAATGTCAGTGGTACAAATAACAAGAATGAAGCCAAAGCGAGATTAGAACATTAACTCTGAATGTTACTCCGACATTTTTAATTTCCTAAAAATGTAGCTTACGGTAAAAAAACGTGATTACAACTACTAATGCAAAACTGTCAGATGACCTCGAGCTCATCGCATAGTTGTCTGGTACCTGTCTGTGTGACAGCCCGTGCAGCCGATCTCGGTCTCAGCTGCGCCCGCATCAGGAGGAAGCGTTCCAGCTGCAGCCTGCAGCCCCGCCCCTCAGAAAGCCGCAGCGACTCCTCCCCCTTCCAGCCCCGCTCCGCCCACTGCACCCGCTAGGAGCGCGCGGCGTAAGCAGGCGGTTCAGCAGCAACAGCCCGTTCCCGGGCAGCCCGCCGGTGCACCGCCCCCAGCACAGGCGGAGCCTGCAGCGGTTCCGCCCACTCCCCAGCCGGCAGCACTTCAGTCTCAGCTCAGCCAAGAGAAAGAGAGGGTAATCACCTCCATCTAGTGCATGTTGCTCTGTCCACGGCAGTGACACTGATCATTTACCTCACGCAAACACTGCTCATCATCATTGCATCATCCCTGGTTTATTTTGGGGGAAGTGGACTGTGATGGGGGGTGCTTCTATGATTTTCTTTTGCTGGAATGTTTGTGACTTTTGAAACGTTCGAATGTGAGTGATGTCCCTTTGCAGGTTGTTCAGAGAGTGTCTGATTTAAGCATTCTTGCAAAGAGACATTAGAGACAAACTTTTACTGTGCCTCTTCTTCTGCTAACCCATTTCATTTTTAATGAGATTTCATAAAGATTTGGGTTTAGACTGCTGTAGAAAAAAGACATATTGGTTTTTATTTAAAGTTATTTTTCCATCTGAACGTTCCAACTCAACGTTCGTTTGCGTATGATGCTTTGTATCTTGTCTTTTCGTGAGTTTATTCTATGCTGGTTTCTCCTCTCTAATCCTTTAGCCTGTAGCCCCAGGACTGTCCCAGACTCCTCCCTCTTCTCCAAGGATGGCTCAGAAGGCGGGTCACAGGCGCATCCAGAGCGATGTCACCCACAGCGCTATGTTCGGAGTGCCGGTCAGCCAGTCCACTCAACAGCTGCAGGCAGCCACAGCAGAGGCCGGCCTTAACAAGTCTAAGTGAGGAATTCTGTCACGTTATTGTGGTGAAATGTGAAGTTTTCTCTTTGCCACATCCAGCACATTGTCCATTCACAAGAGATGGACAAATGAACTTCCTGTTTTGTTTCGCTACACAAATATAGGTCAGCTAGCACCACCCCATCAAACTCGCCCCAGTCTTCTCAACAGAGCGTGTATCAACCCGCCCAGCAGGGCGGCAGCGTGTCCGCCCCCCAAGATCCTGCTTCAGCTTCTAGCTTGACCAGTCCCCCGGACCAGCCCCCCTGGAATCCCTTTGGCGATGACAATTTCTCCAAACTTACAGCGGAGGACCTGCTCAACAAAGACTTCACCAAGCTAGCCGACGGTAACTTGCGCTGCATAGCGTCTACACTCCCCGTAGTTTGCTAACTGCGTTTTGTCATCCTGAAGTGAAGTGGTGTGAGTGTTTTTTGTTGTTGTTATTGACAGAGCCTGCGGAGCCTCTTATTGTCACCGAGAGTCTTATTCCTGGACTGGACGCTGCAGAACCTGCTCCACCGTCTGCTGGTAGGTGCATCTTAAAACAGTTCATTTATTTTTCTACAAAAGAAAAAAAAAGTTGTTTGAATATCACGCAGGTGAGGTTATCACTGGCCTGGGCTTACACGCATCAAAGATAAGAAGCAAATCTGTTATGTTATTCGCTTCTGAATGTTTTTCATTTTAACTGAATTTAACACTATTTCGATGCGTTTTAGAAATGTATCCTCTGAAAACTGCATTGCGGACAAAATATATATTTTTTAACACTTTACAATAAGGTGCTATTTGTTAACCATTAGTTAATGCATTAGCTAAAATTAATTTACAATGAACAATTACATCATTTATAAATGCTCATGTTAATTTCAGCATTTATGAATAATACTTTATTAAAATCAAACGTTGTCACTGTTAACATTAGCTAATGCACCATGAATGACTGTATTGACATAAACTAACATTAACCGGGATTAATAAATCCTGAAAAACTCAATTGTTCATTGTTAGCTTATGCATTTACTACTGTTAACAAATAGCACCTTATTGTAAAGTGTTACCTTTTCTTCCCTTCGTCGTTTTACCATTGAAGTTACAAACTTCAAATGTTTATTAACCTAAAGTTCCTCTGCCTTCCCACGTCAGCCCACACATCATCCCAGCCGCCTCTGTGTCTGTATTTAGCTACAAGAAATCGCCGTTCCATACGTGAACCTGTTTCCATCTTTATGGTTTATGGTCTCAGCAGGAGACTCCTATTAAGACGCTTAGCTCCGAGGCGTTGCGTCATTTGTGTCATGTCACTAACATCCCTTCACCATCGACCTCAGAGTCTGCCTACTTACTCTATTTACACTAGAGCCCAACATATGAACGACTCCTATTGACCTCTGCGGTTCTCGTCTACTTAATGGTCTTCACGTCTCAGTTGTTTCTCTTCTCTCAAACAGCTGAAAGACCCGCTGATATTCTGGGTTTGGAGCTGGGTGCCTGTTTGCTGGCTGTGCCAGGTAGTGTTGCAGTTGATTACATGAATAAACTGATTGAGATCATGTTTGACGTGATAAAAACTCTCAGGATAAGTTGTACTGATATCTTTCGAGTTCTTAAGCGTGGTGTTTTTTTGTGTCTGCATGTATTTGTCTCACTTGCATTTAGGGCTGCTGGATTATGAGAAAAAACATAATCGCCATTATTTTGGCCAGCATTGAGATCCGGATGATTTAACACGATTACTCATTAACTTTTAAAACAACATAGAAATAAATAACTTTGCTTTTAAACTGTGAATTCCACTGAAACAGCACAGCTGAACCACAAGAAAAGAGAGGATCCTTGCAAAATGGAATGCTTCACAATAATCGTTTTAGCTCGATGATTTTGTTTTTGTAATTGTTGAAGGCTAAAATTGATGCTTATGATTAATTTTCGATAAATTGCACAGCCCTACTTGCATTCCTTACATTTCTTTGTAATTGCACGAGACCGATTGATCTTTTTTGATAGCTGTTTGCT
The DNA here is from genome assembly GCA_006030095.1 of Triplophysa siluroides. NCBI lineage: Eukaryota > Metazoa > Chordata > Actinopteri > Cypriniformes > Nemacheilidae > Triplophysa > Triplophysa siluroides. Next base: position 2,984,802 of record VCII01000020.1, read on the forward strand.
TTCTCCTCTAGTCACCCGACCCTCATTTTCTAAGCCCCAACTTTCCTTTCCTTTATTTTCCTCTCTTGTGTTTTTTCTGGCTAACTCGGCCTGTTTTTGCTGGCTAACTAACAGAGAAGCTGATCGAGGGCCTGAAGTCTCCAGACACCTCACTCATGCTGCCCGATCTGCTTTCCATGGCAGACCCCTTCGGCAGTTCCATCGATGACACCAGAGATGGTAAACGGGTGCTGCTTTCACACACATTGTCATTGAGATGTTTTTCCACGGCTTTTATCCAAAGCGACTTGCATTGCATTACGCTATAAATGTGTTTCGGACTATGTGCAATCCCTGGAAAAATAATAATAATGTACGGTCTGTTATTGTGGCATAATTTGTTGCAGATAGACTTGGCACATAAAGAATTGTGATAGGCTAATTTACATGTCAGTAATTACGGAACATTTTGTTTCCACACATTCTGTGTTATTCCCAGCTAAAACTGAAGCGTGTATGGACTCTCTGATTCCTGGCTTGGAGCCTCCCCGGCCACAGCTGCACCCTGTGGAGACGGAGCCGTCGTCTGCAGCGCTGGCAGGTAGATTATCAGCATCAGACACAGACTGCAGAATCTCGGCCAGCAGTCAAACACATTGTCACATAAATGTTTGCTGTAACACAGTGCCTGAGGCTGATGGCGCACGTCAAAAGCTTTGCACGCTGCCATCACGAATGTTCATTGGGAAGTACAACATGTTGCAGTGGATGTTTGCTTGAATTGGTTTAAGTTTTCCTTTAAAAGCTGTTCAAAATGTTATCGCACCATCACAAAGTATATAGTATGTCATAGTATCACTACATACTGCCGTTATGCTAGGCTAGCAAACACATTGCATCTGGACAGTTTGCTAGTAGCATGTAATATTAGATTGATTGCCTGTGTGATGTTTCTCTTTGACTACAGACACTTTGATTGGAGAAGATTCTCTGCTGGGTTGTTCTCTCCCCTTCGGGGCCGCCTCCTGTCTGGATGAGTTTGCTTCCCTCTCAGGAGGCCCCTCCCGGAACCCACCAGGTACAATCAATCGTTCTCCCAAACACGCTGGTATGAACCGTTCAGGAATATCCATACAGCCCTCTTAAATCTTTCACCCCTAACTATTGCCTTTCATCGGCAGACTCCTGTTTGATGTCAGGCTTTGAACCTCCGAGCTCTGAGGCGGTCAATGAGGACGAGTTTGACCCCATACCCGTCCTGGTCTCCAAAAACTCCCAAGGTAAGCTTTGAGAACACACAACTCTTTCTGGGAATTTCCTCATTTTAAAGTGACGCCTGCCACTAGACGTTACATGTGAAGAGCACGTTTCAAATGCCTCGTTTTTGCCGTTGCGAACGCACAGAGATGTTTGACTCTGGGAAGATGAGTCCATCCGGCACACTTGACTCTGATTTAATTCAAATTCAACTTATCGATTATGGTTCCTTTAATGTTTGTTTTTTTACGGATTAAAAAGTATTTTAACGTTTTACCTTTCTTATCAATTATTTGACGCTATGTTGTGTGCAGGAATTGCTTTAGAGTAACCATCTTTGATTGTTTTTGGTATTATTTGCTCAACTCACAGTATTTTTCTTAAGATGAATTTATTTAGCCGTGACAGTAAACTTGGTAGTTATGGAAGGTTAGTTGTGTTATGTTCTTGTATCGTCAAATTATTTATATGATAAATGTTTAGCTACGTTTCCTTTTATGTTGTTGCGCATCACATCATGTAGTGTATGCTCTCATGAAATATGTGATGTTCACACACAGAATGTGAAGATTTTGTCGTAGCATTGCAAAAGTGGCAGCATTTTTTGCCCGATTCCTAAACCTACTGACCTCTTGCGACAACCTAGATGCTTTCTCTCGGCTTTCTGGTGCCGTTTCACTTACCCTTGTGTATTTCTCTCCTGGTTCTCTACTGGCTTCCCTCCCCTCTCCCCCGCCTCTAACCTCCCTGTCCGTCTGGCCTCTTTTAGGAGGTCACTCTCGCAGTAACAGCGGCAGCTCTGAGTCCAGCCTGCCCAACCTGGCCCGCTCCCTGCTGCTGGTGGACCAGCTCATCGACCTCTAGACCTTACCGATATTTCTGCTGCGCTGAAGACGATTCCATCGCTGCGGTCTTCTGCTGTTCGCCGCAAATCTGTCTCACTCTTGGTTGTTCTCTCTTCCTCCCTCCTCTTTGATTTCATCATCATCCTCCTGCTTCAGTTTCTTCCTCTTCATCACATCATACATTTGACCTTCTTTTCCATCTCTTAGCATCACTCATTTTGATTAGTGAGGAGGGTTTTTTCCCCGTTCAAGTCACATCCCGTTTCCTCTGGTGTCTGTGCTTCATTCATTCGTTTGATAGATTTCACCTGCCTCGCAGAATGCAAACGCCGCCGATGTGAGCTTCAAAGAGTAGTTCTCTTCAGTCCAGCTCGGCTTGGCATACAATCTGTGTCTTCTGTGGCACTCATCTCCAGATTAAACACGCAATGTTTTATTATGTCAAAAGACTCGGTTCCGACCAAACAGAGATTAAAGTACAAAGTGAAGCAAGCGTTTACAGAGAGAGGATCTTTCAGCTGGATATTTACTGAGGCCGGTAGGGAAGCACAGATGGCACGAAGTTACCTTCATCCAGACAGACTGCAGGGTAGGAACAGATCTTAGTGTTTCATGTAGACTTCTCAGAAATCCCACGCGCTTTTCTTCCAAAAGCACGCTAGAAAATCTTAGCAAAGCTAAGAGCAGATAAAGTATACGTTCCTCTTGCCATCTGACACCTGTTCACTCTCTCCATCATCCTCCATCCGGTTACGTCTTTGTAAATAGCTCTATCGATGTTGTACGTTGACTGGAAACCATGTAAATTGTTGTATATCTACAGTCTCTCCAACCCTACAGAAGTGATTCGTTCCTCCTGTGTATAAAGCATCTGTCCCAATGTCCGGCAGTTCCTTCAGAAATCCGATCCCGTCCCATAGTATACATCAGCAGAATAATTCAAAATAACTTTTTCATATACGGTAAAGATTATATGTGAATACGATTAGAGTTTTAGAGAATGAATGTATGAAACGAGTATCCGTCTATAAATGCAGATATATGAGTCATACGAAACCTATTTAAGAGGAAACTCTATCTCTTCGTTCTGTGTGTTGAGCTGTGTTTGCGAATGTAAATCGTCGGTTTCATCTTTTAATGGCCAGATCATCATCGATGGACAGACTCCAATGAGGAAAAATGGACAATCTGCGAATCGCCCCGACTCGGTTGGACATCATTTGTGTGCGAGTTGGTTGGATTTGTGCTTTTTTTTGCCTTCCTCTGCAGATATTCGTCACGAATCAAACTGGTTAAATGCTCTACAATCTCAAATCTTTAAAGGTACGTGTCAAGGGCCGGTTGCAGAAACCGCTTGGACTTGTTAGTCACCTAATTGTTATCTTCAAGTCCGGTACATACAAAGGTAGATTGGTCTTATTGAAATCTGAGAAGTAAGACTGATTCGTCCTAACTTATTGCTAGTGTGTGAGAATAGCCGTTGAGACACGGTCTTAACTTAGCGGTTATGTTTATGCAACTGGCCCTGGGTTTAAAACAAGTCAAGCTCATAAAAACACCATTTGGGGCATAATCGAAAAACAAAGACATCGATTGAGATGAACTTGTATTCCACCCGAGAACGTACCTTTGAACGCTGTGTCATCTCAAGCGAGCCGTGCTTTCCCACATCAGGGTCTCGCCCATCCAACGCATATCGAAGCATGGCAGTGTTTATAAGAATATAAAGTTAAGACGTGTCTGTGGCCAATCTTCATATCAGTACTGTACGTATGTGTGTGTGTGTGTGTGTGAACGTAGGGTAAAATAAATAGTTAGTCTTAGTTGTTGAAAGTGGTGAGGTTCTGTCTTTGACGTGGTGAATCGGCTTCGGACCCGCTGCAGGCACCTCCGGTTCAAGCACAGGTTCTTTCTTTACCTGAGAGTCCTTGGTTATCACATTACCTGATTGAGAGCATGGAACGTGCTCTCGGTAATACCGTACGAGATTATTGTAACCCCAACTGCAACCGAGTTTATAATGCATTGAAAGTTTTGGAATTGGGTAAAAACAAGTCATTTTTATGGCTGTTGAAGTGAGTTGATGGTGCTTTAGTGTTGGGCAGTATGATGGTAGGAACGTGCCTAGACTTGATTGCTATAACAATGGAGGTTTATGTACTTGTGCCGAACTGATTTACACTCTTATTATTTACATTAAATTATTTAGATTGTGTTTGATCTCCTGTTGCATGAAGCGGTTTCATTTGGATGTCAGCCATTGTTCTTTTGCTACAAGTAAAAATAGAAATCAGCTGCGGAAAAAAATAGGAGACCATTCCACATGTTCATTTAATCTGCACTTCTAGATGTATTCAGGTCATTCCAGTCCAGTGTGTGTTGAATTTCAACAAAATCAAACCTCGTAAAGTCATCCAACGGCAATGTGAAAGACTGACAGCATGACAAGACGCACAAAAAATTTGAGAAAAATCAAGTTATCCCACAAAAAAGGATTTTTAACTTCTCCTAAATACATGTCCAGATATCCCTCTCGAATTGCTTAAAAGAGAATATGTTATTTTCCATGTTTCTCCAGTTTTCATTTTCTGCAAATAAATGCATAAGGAAACAATGTTTTTATTTCACATTTGGGAGAAAGATTGTTAGTAGTTTACAGAATGAAACAAAAAGGGTCATTTTACCTAAACACATACAGTACCTATAAATAGTAAATTCACAAAAACTGCGAAATAGTATTAAAATGGTCTTTTTCCTCGACTGTATGGACCATGACACAATGACTCGTAAACTGATGAAAGATTCTGGTCATACTGCCCACCGCTAAACTGCAGAAACCCCCCCAAAAAAGATACAAAAATGTGAAGCAAATGATAAAATCTGATAAAAATGAGAACTCGTGTTGCAATGAAAGCTTGGGATGTTTTTACAAAGTGTTTCGTTACATTAGAGACGTTGATGGAAAAGCATGAGAATGACTCTCGCACAAACAAGCATTTAGATGCTGCTGGGGTTCATTCCTGATGCGTGTTGTTGGCCTCTCGTCTGTACAGCCACCCGCAGACTCTCATGTTAACCTATGCAATCCTAACGCTTCATCTTGTTGTTCTCAGTAGAGATCTTTGCCCCGCGGGTAACGTTCCACTTGTGTTGTTGTGCAAAATCAAAGATTTCATTTTATGTGCTGTTTTTGTTGGGAGTGAAAAAATATTTATGACCATGTTTATCCCCAGAAGTGGAACCTCATTGGTCTTTGTAGCAGACACCCTCAGCCCAGTGTTAGAACAGCGATGGGTTCATGTGCACCTTCTATTTTTGTGACAACCAATAAACCAAGAAAGGGATGTTAAATAAACCATGTAAATGTGAATGTATCTTGTGCTTATGGTGATTATTTGTCCGTCCAAACACACACTCAGAAAAGCTTTTTCTTATTGCTTGCACTGCAACCTACATTTTCAAAATCTTTACTGTGTCGTTTCGTTGAATAAGGTACGAATAATAAAAATACAAGCAGTATGTATTATAGACTTTTTCAGCGGCAACAACATAAACAGACGTCATGTGGCCCAAACTGAACTTCCGGTAGACCTCTGCAAAGAATCTATAACTGTTGAGCGTTTTAATGTCATTTAATACAATTAATACACAATAAAAGATTAATAAAATTGTAATAAAAAATTAATTGTTGTATTGTAACCAAACACAGACCGGAAGTTGACTTTGGGCCTGGCGTGTACGTCAGATGAAGCCGTCTATACGTGTTAATATTTAGTGGTTGAAATATTAAGTTGTTGCTTATATATGATAATACAAATATTGCTATGAACTCTTAAGTTGAAAATATATTCAAAACCATTAGGATGAGGTGTTGTCCTTTGACCTAAAAACAAACAAAAGAGACATGCATTTGGAAATGTGTAAGGCCGTGTTCACACTTGACTTCTTTTTTGACAAGAAAAAGGCTGTTTTGGTTACAAATAGCAGCCGAATGCCATGACTTTGGATGCAGCGTCTGTGCACAAAGGCAAGCCGGAGAAACGGATTGGCATAATTATAAACAGAGAGCGTCTTTGCAATAACTAATCACATATTTAAAAACTGCAATACTAATTTCTCGCTAGAAATGCATTCAGCAGTTTTTGAAAGTGAATTTTAAACTTACATTTATACAAAACTATGCTCCGACGGGCGTTTTCCATTTAATTTTTTCAAGCTTGAGCCTTCTCGACCAATCACGTTCCTCGCATGTTGTTATGGAAACGACAGGTCTCTGTCATTGGTTAGCTGTGACGACAAAAGAGCTTGACGTAGGGTTTTATTTTTTTTCAGAAAAGTTTTCAACCTTAAGACACTCTGAGCTGCAGAAAAAGACGCTTTGGACGTTTTTGGAAAACACAGTTTACGCCGTAGGATTATAATGTAAAACAGATGCTAGCAGCTTCAAAAAAGAAGTCAAGTGTGAACACGGCCTTATGTGTTCCTGAAACACATCTTGCAGTAAAAGAGCTCAAGTACACTGGTACACACACCAGCTTTGTTCCTGTTCAATATCAGCCAAAAGTTTTGAATGGTCTGGATGTTTTTTCTTGTAATTACATTCAAACCTTTTGCTTGAGGTCGGGCTGTTCCAGCTGTTTCTTCTCCAGGTAAGATGTTCTCATCGATGGCCATTATGTCTTTGTTCGTTTCCTCGTGGTTTACTTTTGTACCCAGCAATCATTTTCATTTGTGCTTTTGTTCAATAAAAAGTTTCCTAATGAGGAGTTTGCTCCAAGTTGTCAGTGCGTGTGGGTTGTCCCCGTTTCCTTGACGACGATGAGATCTACTCCACGTTATTCAGAACACAACACTTTGTCTTTAAATCATTAAAAACGCAAAGAAACCGCATCGAAAACAGAAAGTAGATTGAGGTTTATTTTGACATTTACTGATGCGCTGAACATTTGTTAAAGCACAATGAGTACATTGTCAAATGTCAACGTGTGGGCGATGAGGAAAAGTTCACCTCGAAATCAAAATTGTTATTTTGTACTCGCTCACATGTCAACAACATGTTTTAAGACCTTCCTGGCGTCTTTGGAACACAAATAAAGATATTTTAGACATCATGGTTATAGTTGTAAAGTACTGAAGACATCCTTAAATTGGTCCGTCTGCTCATAGTGGCTCAATTTGAATTTTTGGAAGAGACGAGAATACTTTATGTGCCAAAAACAAAGCAAAAAAATGACTTTAATCGATGGATTCTCCTCTGTCTTGTGGCGTTCTGCGCACAAACCGAATACTTTCGCACCATAGACTGACAAGACCGAGGAGAATATCTCCAATAAACTCGTTATTTGGTTTAGTTTTTCTCACAAAGTATTGTTGTCGCTTCAAAAAATTCAATTGAGCCACTATGAGCGGACGGACCAATTTAACGGTGTCTTCAGTACTTTTCTGGACCTTGACAACAACTATAACCATGATGTCTATGAGGAGGCCTTAAAATGTCTTTATTTGTGTTCGGAAGACGCCGGGAGGTCTTAAAACATGTTGGGTGAGTAAAAAATAAGACAATTTAGATTTTGAGGTGAACTCTTCCTTTAAAGCCTCAGCTTCCAGTCATCCACATGTTTTCCTTTCAAGCTTTCATAAGCTAGTGCTGCTGAAATTGCCAAGGCGTTTGTATGTACTTCAGAGGTTTCATTACATAAAACCACACAGACTTTAAAAGAGCCGAGTTCATTACAGACCTCGACTTTTAAAACCAAAGCAACTGAGTTTAGTGTTTCTGCTTCATATCACCTGCTGGTCTTGTGTTATCCTTTTTAAGACGTTTTAAGATCTTGCATGTAAAAGCTTTATTTTTATTATTTGTCTCTGTGACTCTGACGTCAACACTTACCTTGTCTCTTTCTAAATGTCTGGCATTATAGTTTAAAGGAATTGTCTGGTTGGAGTAAGCATGGAGATTTCCATCTAGAATGTGACGGCATAACTAAATGATTTCAAAAGAAACCATCTTGATTTCTCCGCCTTTTGTTTCGCTTCTCTTTTTCAGACGGTCTGCCGGCCGTGAACGGCCTTGATTTGGAACCCCAATCCATGAGCGTCCAGAGCTCCGAGCATCCTGAAGAGACTTGGAAATGTCCTGCAGAAGAACATGATGGACAGGACTCTAATCTCCTCGACGCTCCCACGGCCCACGATCACTCGTCCTACTCCCCGGACGTCTTCTCAAGCGCCCCTTTTCCCGGATGCGGCCAGGACGGGAGGGACATTTTCACCGGCGCGCCTTTTCCTCACCTCCACCGAGCCCATCCACAGCCTGACGTTTTTCTTCAAGCGCCCTTCTGCAGGAGGAGCGATCCGTCCGCTCCACCACAGCCGTGGATGTTGTCAAACGGCGACGAGCCCGTCCTGCCACATCCACCTGTGCGCAGTCAAATGCGCTTTCCGCATTGCGTTGACGTTCCGATGCCCCAGCGGCCCATCGTAGCCCATCGTGTGGTGTCCAGCGTGGGTCAGCATGCGGCTGTGAGCTCCGTCCCCGTCGGGCCGCTTCACTCCTGGACGGTAGGTGCTCGAGCGGTGATGGACCCCTTTCTGGCTGCACCGTTCCAACCACGGGGTCCCCTCGGAAAGCCTTAAATCCTTTGAGGAGCCAATTGGTGCTGAAAACCAAGTGCTGGTCGTGATCTGGTGAAGCGGAATTGGCGTAGTCAGTGACTACCTGGACCTTCAAGACTCAATCCCCACAGCACTTTAGCCCCGCTTCACCACGTTTTGATCGGTTATATATAGAAATCTATATTCCACATGTATTGGTTTATTATTTTTTGAATGCTATTCATGACGTTTTCTACATGTATCTTTTTATATCATGCGTAGTATTATTGAGTGCAGTATAAATGGACTTGCACAAAGCTTACAAATGTGAAAATGAAGGAAACTGACAGATGTATTACTTCCATTTGTTTGGAAAACACGTCTTTGAGGGAACACTAATGGTCGGATACTAAGCAGAGGTTTGAAGGTTATAAACGGGAGTACTTGAAACCAGGCTGAATATCACAATCTTTGTCGCCGAGTGAATAATACGAGGCCTTATGTTGGATAAAAATGGCTGGACGATCACATTTTGCTGTCGTTTTGCGTCTCCTGAACCCGAGGTACTGTAGAGCTTCCTCCACGCGACGGGAAGAGACCGTAACTGAAATATACACAGGTCACGATTGTACTGTAACCAGATACAAAAACACTTGGAGCACTTTTGCATAGCCCTGAAAATATATCTGTTACCAATCTACTGTATATTCATACATCATAATGTCTGTTGAAATACGGTGCCGCCTTAAAGGAAAAGTTTACCTCAAAATCAAAATTGTGTTGTTTTTTTTACTCACCCAAGTGACGGTCAACATGCTTTGAGACCTCCCGCCGTCTTCGGAAAACAAGTAAATATATCTTGGGGACATCAGAAGAGAGATTTCCAGGCCTCCTCATAGACATCATGGTGTCAGTTGTTGTCAAGGTCCAGAAAAGTACTGACGACATCCTTAAATGAGTCCTTCCGCTCATAGTGGCTCAATTGAATTGTTTTGAAGCCAAAAGAATATTTTATGTGTGAAAAACAAACCAAAATAACAACTTTAATGGAGATATTCTCCTCTGTCTTGTCAGTCTATGGTGCGTGTTCTCCAGAGCACTTCAACGAATGGGGTTTATAATATGTATAAATATAATGATTTACACTCTTGTTATTTTTAACAATACTGAGATGCAAATAGAAACATTATCTGCCACTGTTTGTAAGTATCAGTAGCAAGCAACTAACTACTTTTTCTACTTAATCCAAAGAAAATGAGGCTTTTCTTGGTTAACGTTTGTGTTAAAGCATTGCTGCCTTGGGCGGGCTATTTGTAAATAGACACTGTAAATGAAAATGTTTTATCAAAACTAAATATAATACATTTTATAATACAGTGTCTATTCACTTATATCCATTGAAAACATTAATAACGTTACTGTTACAATGACAACACAAGTGTCTCATGACGTCACGTCGCTAGTGAAGGTCAAGTGTCACCAGCAGTCTCGGTGCAAAAACAAATTTGACTTTTTTATAATAGTTAAACATTTTCCATGCATGCCGATTGCATGTGTTCTTCTGAAATATGGATGAGATCTATTGGCAGCAGATCAAAAGGAAGACTTTGACTGTGTGCAAAAATGAGTAGAAAATGCTCTTCATCATGGTTTGACGAGCGTGCTGTAGACTTTGTGCTGTGAATGATGCGACGGCACAACAAATGCACGACACGGAAGTAAAAATCATCATTTAATTGAAGAATGTACACACAAGCTCTTCGTTAAATTGATCTCCAGATTCAAATTGGACATCTGGTACAGGCGAAGCTGTCGAGTGCTCGAGCACAACAAACATTCAAACTGGCAAACGAAATTCAAAATATCCTGAAAAAATTGTCATAGCACTGCCGTATCCGTAAGAATAATGCTGCAAAAAATGAACCGGAACAAAAGGCATTTAAATAAAAGATCATTTAGCACTTCATGAATTTTTAATACAAGCGTGATGCTTGTAAAGCATCCACATATACAAATTATAAAGACTATATCGTACCAAATGATGTGACTTCCATTTCCTCCATCACATTTGAGAGGCCGTTTACACGAGACTGTTTTCAACTAAAAACGGAAAACTTTTTGTGCGTTGTGGCTGGTTATTTACACGACAACAAACTTTTGAAAACGGGTCTCAAAGTGCACGTTTTTGGAAACGATGGCATTATCGTTTCAGTGTGAACTCTGAAGGCGGCGTTTTCCAAAATACGATGAGGTCATACGAATGCGTATTACGTTTTCCGTTTCCGTATTTAGTTTTCCGTTTTTCGTCGTGTTAACGTACTCGGGCAACATTTCCGGTTCATCAGCCTTTGGACTTCTGTCTCACAGGTAAGAGCCTTATTTTCTTAATTTTGAATAAGATCAAAAACACTCCATAAAGTGACGTTGTAACCGGTATCTGTTCTCTTGGATGTGTCTGGTCGTACGTACGGTTGTGATTTGCAACAGTTGCTAACACGTCTTCTAGGTCTTTCACATCTACGAGATCGCCCTTCACACGGAATCTTTATTTTTGCTTCGCGAACTGTGTCTTCAGTCTAATCATTCATGGTGCAAAGCTCCTGTTACTCTTTAGGGAAGGTCGGGAACGTCTGGGCCTGGACGTGGTGGGGGACGTGAAGGAGGCGGGGCTCGCCCGGGCGGAGCAGCCAGAGGGGGCGGAGCAGCCAGAGGGGGCGGAGGCAGGGTGTTGGGTGATGAGGGGGGTGGTGTTGGAGGAGGGGGTAAAGTCACATTGATGCTCAGACAGGTTGGAGGCACAGCTCTGGTTGGAGGTGGAGTGTAAGGGGGAGGGGTTATAGAGGATGGGGGTGGGGTGGAAGGCAGAGGTGGCAGGGTGGAGGTTGGAGAGTGGGCGGAGCAGCGTGGGGTGGGAGGTAGAGTACCCTGTGGGACAGGGGGGCATCTGCTGTGGGGAAGACTGTAGATGTGACTCGAGGGGTTGTTGTAGTGCGGGTACTGGGGGGCAGGGTAGGCTTTCATGTGGGTGAATTTCATACAGCGACCCTGGAGAAAATGAAAACAAATGTTAGCTAGCTTAGACTAGCTATAAACGATGCAATTTTATTTCAAATGTTCTTTTTGGAAGTTTTCTGAAATCATTGATTTCATAAGATCAAGGAACATGTGCTTTCATGACGTGGCTCCTTTAAGAGCGTGTTTAAAGTCTGGTTTCCACAGGCTGCGCAGTAATGAAATGTGAAAACATCGTTCGTGAGATGAAAATGTACAACTGTGAGTTACTCCACAGAGGCTTCGCTGCAGTTTCATACTGACTTGAATCGTTCACAGAAGCTTTTGTTTGCCTGTGAAGATCCAAACAATCCCACTGCTTCAAAACATCTTTTTCTGCGTTTCTTTCCGTTCTGTTTACACCCCAGACCTCCCATCTTTGCATTCGTCTCAAGGACAGAGAGGGTGGTGATCGTCTGTTGCTAATGCTTAAAGCAGACGGGTGCATTCCTTTAGGCAGGAGCAATATGAGCAGACCGGTCCCGTTGGTCTGAGCCCGAGCCAGAGTCCCGACTACCTTCCATTCTGACTGGTGTTATTATGAACAGCTGGCCGGCTTTCATCTGTCCACCTCGAAATGTTTTTCATGTGTTCATCAATTTGCCTGCGCGCTTTATAATGAGAACAGATTCTGAAAGAACCCAGAGACGCAGTTTTTTGTGCACGGTCTGCTATTGTGTTTTGTGAAATCGCTAATCCTACTGAATGTTGTGAGTTTCTAAGTAATAAGATGGAAAGCGATAACTATGAGGGGCTGTGTTCTATCATTTGATGGTTCCATGGCCTAATGTGGTGATCATGACGTACCACACGGTTCCTTAGTAATGACATTTACAGTACAGTTCATACGCTGTCCACACTTCTGCGTTTCCGTTTGAAAACGAACCTTTTTCTCTCCGTTTTGGCCTTTCGTCCACACTTAAGTCCATTGCACATTGAGTCCGAAATTTGAAATAAATACGACCTCGCATTGTGTCAATCACATTTACACACTGCCTCCGATATTTTCGTCCGTCATAAAAACATTCGGACTGGGTTCAATCCTTTTATTGTTTTGACAATTCAGAGACACACAAACGAAACGTACAAACGAGAGCCAAATAAGAAAAAGCGCACACTAAACAATAAAACACAATAAAAACGTGATTTTTGAAAGATTTTAAAAACCAAGTTCTCATCTTGGAACCAAAATGATGTTTTCGCGTTGTAGTGTGGATGAGGGAAGCGGAGGGGTTTAAAAACATTGACGTCGTTGTTTCGTCATGTGCCGCAGTTGTTTGGGCGGCTCTCCTGTTTGAAAGCATGAATGTTCATGCAAAAGTTACTTTAGATCGCATTTTAAGAGAGGGAACATTTAATAATAAAGGCAGAAAGTAAATAAACGCCTGACAGAAATGACACATGCTGACGCATCATGTGCAGCACATGGATCTGAGCGTTTTCAGACGTTTCAGTGTGGATGGGCAGTGTTGGGAAACGCTGTGTGGACGAAGAGCGTCTACAGCCTCAAGTGCCTTATTGCTTTTAAAACACATTACTTTCTTATGACTGTAATATTACAAAAATGTGAAATTGTTTATCACCTTCTCTCCAGGTTGAGGCCGCATGACGGACACGCGGTCATATCCTCTCCTTAGCCACACCCACAGGGCGTCCAATTTACCCTACGAGATTCAAACAGGCAATGACATTTACACCTCAGTCTCGCTGGTACAGATACACTTTACCACCAATCATTTTCAGAGACACCAAGTGTATGCTGTAAGTGTAAATAGTGTACGTAAGATGGTCATTTTTCAGGTGAAGTGGTTCTCAGATTTCTCTCTGTATATGTACTATATAGAACGTACTGTTTCTACGGCCGATATGTAGGTACTTATATAAATTCAGTACGTTACATATTGTTAAATTAGCATATCTGCACGTCATTAAATTGTTGACTAAACCAACCCTGAGCAACACTATTAGAGGGATAGTTCACCCAGAAATGACAATTCATCATCATTTATTCATCCCTATGTCATTTCAAACCTGTATGACTTACGTTCTTCTGCAGAACACGAAATAAGATATTTTGATGAATGTTGGTTACCAAACAACATTGGCGAAACCACAGAGACATTTCTCAAAATATCTTCTCTTGTGTTCCACAGAAGAAAGAGCCACATACAGGTTTTGAACAGTCGAGTTGTAATTAACTGGGTGAACTATCCCTTTAAAGACAAGTTGTGAAAAGTATTTTTATCGCCAAAGCTGTGTCAGTAGCTTCAGTGTAATGGTCCGTTTCCTTTCACTCTGTATATCCCTGAGATTTGAGTAAACTGTCACCTAAAAGAATCCCACTGAAAGAAGGTGAGCGAGAGGGAGGAGAGGAGCTTGTTGTGTCGGGCAGAGGACCAGCTCTCTCCTGGGTCGATCAGTTCAGCGTCTGGGATAAATGAACTCTTCCCTTCCAGCTGACAAAGACATTACCAAACAATGCAGGAGCCTTTCCATCACTGAAAGAGGGCTACACGGCATCACCGCGTCTGTTATTGACTCGGAGCTGTCTGGAGGTCTGTTGATGTCCACCATAATGAGCCTACAGTAAGCAAGTCACTGTATTGGGTCATCCGCATCTGTTATGTAACTTGTTTTTGTGCAGACACACTTGGACGTGGAAGTTTCTTTTTTGCTTACGTTCCTGATCAGCCTAAACCAGCATGAATTTCCATTCTGGTGCAGTCTGGTCAGAGCTTGTTTGGTGACCGAGAAAGTCTTGCTGGTCTATGACACGCTGTTGGCCCAAAAAGTATTTTGGGAGATTTTAGATTAGTGCCGTCAAATCCAAGATAAATGTTTATATAACACATGTGTGGCATTTATATGTATATACAGTATATGCACACAGACGTGTATATACAGCCGCAGGAAAAATGGAGACCATTTCAGTGACCGTTTTTCTGATTTTAAAATTGACTATTTATTTAAAAAAAAATATATCATTTTTATTTCATTCTGTGAACTTATAACACTATTTTTACAAAATGTCAAATATAAATATTGCTTACATTTGCATTTATTTGCAGAAAATGAAAACTGGTCAAAATAACAGCAAAGATGCTCTGTACTTATTCAGACCTCAAATACTGCAAGTTCAGATTCACCTTTAAACAATACAACGGTCATATTTCTACAAAAGTATATTTTCCTAAATTTTATTTCATTTTTCACATTGCTGTTGGAGGACTTAATCCTGTGGTGTGAATGGCCACAATACAACGAGACATGCTGATTTGAAATAAACATTTTAAATGGTCTCTTCATTTTTTCTGTGGCTTTATATAACAAATATATATAAAAATTATTTACATTATGCATAGATATATATTACTGATTCCTTAAAAAGAAACATGTATGTTTTCTGTATTTATACATTTATATAATATATACACGGCACACACACATATATTGTATAAACATTAAAGAATTCATGAAAAATCGCAATTAATCGATTTAACGGCACTACTTTAGACACTTAAGTGTAAAAATGGGTAACAATATATCAAAAGCAAGTGACGTTTTTTTGTTTAAATCTTAGAAGTTTGTTAAGGATTCAAAATGATAAAAGACATATTCCAGGGTTCAATCAAGTTGGCGATCTTTTAAGGAGGGTTGGTCCTAACATCTATTAAAAGGTTTAGTCCCAGCCTTGGGTGAAAGCCTCACATCTCTCATATGTCTGGAATGATCTCTCTCCTTCTCCTACTTTTGATGTGATGTAAAAGCCCTAAAGCAAACCGATGTACCTTGATCGGCGAGTACCACTTCAGAGGAGAGATGGGTTTCCTCATGCCGTTGTTCAGGGTGCGTGTGGGTGCAAACTCAAACTCCTCCTCTGGCATCTTCACTCGAGCATTCTTAGCTTTCTCAAGTTTGGCTCCTTCCTCGGTGGAGCCCTTATCTCCCCAGCGCACCTGTGCCACACACACACGTCACTTCAACCTGTTCCACTCTTCTCCAAAACCCACTTCACCAAACACGCTCTTACTTCCATTCTTTTAATGCCGCCAACTCCTCTGCCACCGTAATATGAGGCGTCCACTGTCGGCCACTGCTTCTTGAGATAGCCGTCTTCTTCTTCATCCTTTATAGAGAAAGTAAACCGGGTCTTAAGTAAAGCCTGTTTTGGGAAGGTAAAGATGTCAGCCATGTACCCTTAAAGGGAGAGTTCACCCAGAAATGAAAAGGATTGCATCATTCTCTCACCCTCGTGTGATTTCAAACCTTTCTTTAGCAGAACACAAAAGAAGATATTTTGAAGAATGTTAGTAAGCGAACAACACTGGCCACCGTTGGCTGCCACTGTATGGACACCAAACCACATTTCTCAAAAATATCTTCTTTTGTGTTCTACTGAAGAAACCCTCATGTACAGGTTTGGGGTATACTGTTCCTTTAGAGGAAGACTTTACTTTCAAATGAAATGATTGGGATCACTTATTCCTCCTGACATTACAACCTGGTGATGTTTTCTTTGTCTATTAAACACAAACAGAAGTTGTTTGACAGGTTAAACAGATTTGAAATGACATGAATGTAAGATGGCGATAGTGGCGTAACTTTGATTTGAAAAGTGGGACAAAGACAACAAAAACAATAGCTTACTTTAATAAATTGTTTCTGTAATAACTAATATCATATATAGTGGACGGTCCGTGCATTGGCTACTTGGCTTTTCGACTCCAAGGTCACATCTCACTGACATTTATGCATTTGGCAGACGCGATCAAAACAACAACAATGCCGTAGCTTGATGACCAGTGTTGGGTTAAGTTACTCTGAGAAAGTAATGAATTACTAGTTACTAGTTACATATTCAACAGTGTAATTAGGTCACTGTACAAATGACTCCCTCCAGAAAGTATTTAATGACTTATTACTAATTACTTTCTATATCCAACATCAACCTTGATTAAGTGAGTCCAGGATGGACATGAAACGACTCTTAATTCATTCAAATAAATAATATAAAACTACATAAATTATTCTTATTAACTGACAAAAGTATTAAAAATGTGAGAATTATACATTAAAGCACAAATTTTAAAGTTAGACTTTGAATTTTGATGTCAATTCCACTATTGCACACACATATATTACACAAAGTATTTAGTTTAATTACATCCAAAGTAACTGTAATTAAATTACAGAAAAAATAAGAGTAATCCCTTACTTGACCTTTGATCCCTGAGTAATTAAATGACAGTAACTAATTGTATAGTAACTAGTTACACGCAACACTGTTGACGACGCTGTGAAGGAGCGTGGAATGACGTGTTAGCGGATGAGGTAAAGTTTCATAATTGTTTTCTAATAATTGTGGTCCATAAATAAGTGACCGCTCGAAACAAGCCTGGGGACAACACGCCTGCATTTGTCTCCGACACTGTTTCCATGCGGTTTCTACGTCAGTAAAGGCGGAAACAAAGGGGAACGCGGATATGACGCTATTGACAGGCGACTGCACGGCCCCGTGTCTCTGTTTAGAATGGAGATTTTCTAGTAGGAAACATTTGAGATATTGTAAGTACTCAGCTGAACAAATATATAACACTAGCTTAGTGGCTTATGGATATTTTACTGCAAAATTGTTACAAACTGCACCTTTAACGCGTTTGTATACTGGGACACTGGATTCACAAGCGAGATGCATTTCATTCTTCCCGCGTTTCTGGAGCCGCGGCTGTCTGTCTTCCTCAAATATAACTTACGAGTGAGCGACGGGAGATGGTGAGAAAGCGGCGCTACCTGCATTTTCCTCTAGTTTTAGATGTTAATGGTCCTTAACAATACACACCTTCCGCAAGCATTTCTTAATGTCTTCCAAAAAGTGGTGGGGGACATGTTGTCCCACCGGCAAATAACGCCGATGGCGACAGAACATCAAGGCTCATTATTTCTGTGAATTTAACACAATATCTACTAATCATCCTTTTCAAGCGCAGACAGGAAGTGATGTCATCGATACTGCACATATGCAGCTCATTAAAAGCGAGACAGAAAGTCTTGTGTTCCTGACCGTCTGACTGCATCACTTACGATGACATCCCACCGTCCACATTACCCAGAAGCACTTTCAGCACAAGCTTCATTTATTTATTTCAGCTACACTTGACAGTCAGATAATGAGGAAGGTCCTTGTCTTGCACATTCTGCTCATTAGACCGCAGTCCCTTGACACTTCAGTGAACCGTATGAAGGTGCGACAGACTTGTGTTTTTAATGGTGCTTAAATAAGAACAGATCAGTCATGAGTTTGACAAAAACTTTGGGATCGAGGAGTTTTGCGGGCAGCAATCCCGGATCGGTTTGGATTTCACATCGTTACCTTAAACCCCACACAACCTGCCTGAAGCTTGTGGAATTTCCTGACGGTCGGAGACTTGGAAAGGAGGAATTGTCCGAGTTAAAATATATGAGGATAAGTTGAATTGTTCTCAGAATACATGAATTTGAAGAGAAAGCCTGAATGATTCTTTTTAAAAACTGGAGCTGTTGTACCGTCCGTTTGTGTTTCATTCTGCTCGAAAATATATAAAATTGTCATGTTGGATCATATATAAGGCCTTAATCACAGCTGTCTTTTGTCATTTTTAGGTTGGCGTAAGCAGCCACATCTGTGCAAATAGTTGAGATTTTGGATCAAATGTCACCTGCCGTCACAAGTAAAGCCTTCGGAAAAAATCCTATTTGAGGAGAAAGATTTCATGGCAAGAGACACTGAATGTCATTACTCATGCATATTAAACTTGCCTTCTTCAAAAGCTCTCGAATCTTATTCTGGCTTGCATTCTAAACTTTAGATACTTCACAAAAAGTTGTGCCAATAGACATGAAAGGGCTAGTTCACCCAAAAATGAAAAGAAATCTTGCCTCATTTATTCACTCTCGTGTCATTTCAAAACCGAATGACTTTCTTCTGCCGAACACAAAAGAAGAGATTTGGAAGAACGTTGGTAACTAAACTACACTACACTGTATGGACACAAAACCACTGAGACGTTTCTCAAAATATCTTCTCTAGTGTTCCACAGAAGAGAGAGTCATATACACATCATGACAGCATTTTCATTTTTCACTTTCAAATGGTCAAGACGTTCATATGAGCTGAGATTGAGAAGCTTTAAAAAACGGCTGTTTTAAAGTGTCTCACCGAACTGTCTTCCATCACAGGTGGCGGTGGCTCGTGGACAATCTGAAGAGAACGAGAAGAACTGGTTTTGTAGGGCTCTTCGTGTCATAGGAATCATCTTGAAATGGAAATGACATACTAATGCTTTTTTAAATTCAAGATATTTTCCATGGCTCTGAATTTCTTCTACGCATGTCAAAAAAGTCATTACTGGACTCAGCGCTCAGTCTGGATATCGGGTTCTGGTTGGAGAAACGTCAAGAAGACGGGCTGCAGGGTAAAACCTACCATGGTGCAACAGAGGGGCCAAAACCACCAGAGTATCGCCATGGCGATCAGCAGCAGAAGGATGAGCAGCGCTATGGCCAAGAACGTTCCGTCAGTCTGAGGAAGAGAGAAGAAACAGAGACCCAGAGGAGGTTTAGGCTCCAAAGCTAATAAAGCCGAGTAATGTTTCTAATGCCACGCTCCAACCCGCTGGATGGGCTTCCACTGAGGAATTTGTGGTTTAGTGAGAGATGCAGAATAAAAATCGCTGTAAATGGCGTGTTGAAACACTATCTTGATCTTGATCGTGAGTGATGACGCTGGGAACCCATTCAAAGTGCTTCTTGCTTTCAGCGTCGAGTCGGGTAAAGCACACGGGATCAATGTCTGGATAAGATTTCTTCATGAAACCAAAAGAAACTCAAAACTCAAACTGGAATCCAAACATTTTGCCAATAGGCGATATCACCATATCACATTATATCTGAAAACCTCCTTTGGTTGTCCTTCTCTTTACAACGCCTGCATAATTATTCAATAGTATTAAATATAATATTACAATTGCATTTACATTAATTACACTACATTATATATACATTTATTAAGTTGCAAATCCGTGTGAGGTAAACAGACACTTTTGAACATGATGGCTGGTATTTCTTTTGTATATTTTTAACGGTTTCACAAGCGTGTTATGTGGCCCAAACTTACTTCTGGTAGACCACTGCAAAGAATCCGTAACACTCAAGTAGTTTTATTTGAATTTTAATGAATGTAGGCCTACAATAAAATATTCATATATATTGTTATTCATATAAACTAAATAAAAAATTAATTGAGACTAGAAGTTAGCATGTGTCTGATGAAACCGTCTCGTATCTATTACTGTCTATTGTGTATATATAAATATTATGCAAATAAACAATATTAATATTTTAGAAGTTTATTGATATATTTATTTGTATTATAAAAGAGGTGTTTCTGTTTATTTTAGGACAATCTTGTGGTATTTCATTTAGCCAAATCCGTACTGTAGCGCAAATAATTTCATTTGAATTAGATTCAGCAGGCTCCCCGTGACCCGAGGTAGTTCGGACAAGCGGTAGAAAATGGATGGATGGAATATCATATACAAATTCTAAAGGAACGCAGTATAACATGACAGCATTGTTTTACTGCCAAATTTAAAAAGATGAAATAATGGTTGGGTAAATATGGGCAAACCCCACCGTTGGTTTAAAGAAACCTATATTCGACCCAGCTTGGGTTGCTGTATATTCCTTTTGCGTTTTTGGGTGAAACGTGACCTCGTGAATTTACCCTTTCAATGTTTGAACATTGTCTCCGTGTGCGCCAGGAAAAAGCATCTCCAAGCCTCTAGTCACTTGCTCTTGGCATGGCACCCCACCAGAGGAACATTAGTGTTAACACTGACTGTGTCCAGAGGACACATGGGAGACGGAGTTGAAATAGAGGTCATGCCCAGAGTTACAGCAGAAGTGGGGCTGAAGGGATACTGTACTCACACAGCTCACGGTTGTGATGGTCACAGAACTGGAGATAAAACTCAGGCCGTTGTTCATACTGACGTGGAGAGAGGCAGATCTATCGACACAAGAGAGAGAGAACAGAATCATTTATATGTGTCGCCTGGGAATCACGCTGAATGTCGCTGGTCAACCGGCGATCTAGTGTGTGCTGACCTCCTCAGCCTGCAAACGGACAAACCTTGGCCGTATTTATCTGTTTCCAGCTTTCAACACTTACGTTCCCATCCCCTGCAGTACAGGCGCTGGGCAGAGCAGGTACGTGTCCTCAACGACCAGAGGTCTCTTCACTAGAAAACAAGAGGCAAGGAATCAAATTGTGATGTTTACACTTTCACAGAGATCAAGAAAATGATCATTTTGCTTTAATGAAACATTATTCCACATACGCAGCCACGGCGAGTAAAATGTAATGATGACAAATATTATTGCTCCACCAAACGATGTAGTTTCATAGAGAGAGGAAGAACACAGCGGTTGCCTAGCAACACAGATGCAGCAACACAGTGATGCTCATGTAATGCAGTCAGCTGGGAATCTCACAACATGGTGTGACCGATCAGAATCGAGGACTAAAGAACAGCTATCACATATTTGCAATGTGCAGAAATGATTTATTTATTTATCCTCATATTATATATTAATTTGGTCGTTTACAAAACATTGGCATGATAACCATGGCTTAAGATGTCGTCTAATTTACTTATAAAACGCATGAATTAAACTGCAGATGCTGTTGGTCAATGTTGTTTACATTAGCAATGAGGCTACTTTGATTTAAAAGATCGTAAATGATCATTTTACCACTATAATAGCACTACAACAGTGCTGCCTGAACCAGATAACAAATATTTGAAACCGGAAAAATAGGAAACCGCAACGAGTGAAACCAGAACCACAGAGAAAAACTGATCAGAGGGATTAACACAATGCAGTTGTTTGGCAGCGAGCGCATACATTTGGGTGTGTGACACAAACATCCAGCTAACCCAATTTTTATTGCATATTTTTTCCATTACATACAATTCATATCGAAAAGCAGAAGAAGGAACTGGAAATATTATTGACTTCCAAGTTGATTTACTCTAGAGACGCGCACACACACACACACACACGTGCTGGTGAGATGAGCCGTGCGTTCTCCTGTCATGTGAGAATATGAATACAAGAAAAACTTCAAACGTGTGTGCAAAGTCCATTTCTTTCCTTTTAGTTACTAAAATGAGTTAGTTGATCTCAAAGTTTTGCTGGAATCATATTGTGAAGAGCATCGTCTAGTGATATAACCTGACAGACCTGCTCATGACATTCTCTTAATCCAACGCATTTGTGTTACACTAAACCCAGACGAAATCACAACAATCAAAGATGTCTTCGAATCAAACATCCCTGTGAATGTTTTCCACGGGCTCTTGTGTGCGTGTGTGTTTGTGCTGCACATGTGGTTTGTGTTGAAGGAAAGTCTTGTGATTTACAAGTGCTGCGGCCAACCTTTTCAAGCGGCGTGCAAGATCACATCCCTCTCTGAAAAGCACAACAGCCGTACTGACATTTGGATTCAATTGGCATTTTAGCATCACAAAAGGAAAACTCGCAGCTGTCCGCAGTGCCACGTGCTCAAAGACGACGCTACGGAATCTTAAATAAATACGCCCATGTGGCAGAGTTAACAAATCCATTATGGGAAGCTTTTCAGATTCCACGTTAAGGTGTCAAACTAGTTGAGAAATAAACTTACAAAATCACTTATGTTTCTTGTGGAATATAGTGATGGTCACCGCTGAGCGTGCGTTAGTAACCCAACAGAGGTTTCGTCTATCAATCAAACTGTCAGCTCGCAGATGGCCATGAAAGGACCAGGAATGAATCTCGGATGTTTTCACTTACTCACGGTGATGGTGTTGTTGACGCGGAAGCTGCAAAGAATTCTGTTGACGTCCCGGGCGTGAAGGAATCCGTTCCCTCTGACCACCACCTCGAAGGATTCTGTGTTATTGAGGTTTACGGAGAAAGGTAGAAAGATTACTGGAGAGGTAAGGATCTGGTTGCCAAAAGGAAAGTTCGGTCTAGATTTAGGATTCAAGGCATAGTTCACCCAAACGTGAAAAGTCTGTCATCGTTCATTCACCCTCACGTCATTCAAAACCTGTGCGTGACTCTTTCTTACGTGGAACACGAAAGAGGATATTTTGAGAAATGTCTCAGTGGTTTTGTGTCCGTACAAATGTGTGGTTAACCACCAAAACATCTTCTTTTGTGTTGTGATGAAAAGAACTCGAGAACTCGAGGGTGAGTACATCAAAATACTTCAACACTTGAACTTGAAAGCACAACAGAGCAAAAACACTTTCGAAAAACAGAGAAAATCTGTTCTGCTCAGACCGAAAATGTAATCAGATAAAAAAAAACTGGGCTTACAAAAATGTAATTTGTAAGTTTTTGTTATTTGTTGTTGATTGTTTCAGATCAGACCACGCAGAACTAACTGAAGCGATTGACTGTCCGTCTGGATGGATGGATATGAGTTTACCTCCTGCACAAATGCTTGAAGGCTCCACTGCAAGGATCTCTATGCAGGATCTCTTCAGAATCTGAGACAAGAAAACACATCTTTATCTTTTAATGTGCTGTTTAACATAGTTTGTTTCAAGTTTAACAATATACATCTTCTCCAGCTTTGTTCCAAATCTCGTACTTCCCAAAGCGTGGCAAATGTCCTCTCTATGGCCTTTCAAGTGATCTTTTAGTGAGCTGTCTACACTGTCAGAAAATAATGTTCAAAAAATGTACCTGAGCTGTCACCAGGACCACCTAAAGAGTACATATTGGTACCAGATGTACATTATTAGGACCTTTTTAAAGGGGATCGTCCCAGTGACAGCTTGGGTACATTTTGTTTTTTTTCAACATTTTTTTCTAAGCAAAATATTCATGAAGGATGTTTTTGTAGGTGCATTTGCTTTCCAACTAAGCTTTCAACATTAGCTCAGTGCACTACAGGGTTGCATTTGAAGAGTTGGTTCCAAAATTAATTTATTTTTATTGTGCATTCCAATTAATCAAACTGCGTTGGTTTGTTTCGATTTAAGCCATAATAACTAAAAAAATACCACTAACTAACACAATAACAACATAATAAAAAACCAAACTCTTCATTTGGAACCAAACTCTTCATTTGCACAGCACATGCTGCCTTAGAAATTGGCTTAAATAAATAATCTAAAAGGACAGATAATTAGTGCTTCACAATATGATGACCTGAACAGACACAGCCCGCCTGATGCAGAGTCAACAGCGTCATTTAAATCATGTGAAAACAACATCAATTAAGTGTCCGTTTGTTTTAATTCACTCACCGAATCGATGACCCCCTGAAGCGCTTCAAAGCCGTCATTCACTGGAAAAACGTGATCTTTGCTATCGGCTATCGTCGCCAACTGTACAGAAGGAAAAATCAAGCTTTAGCATTCACTAGAGGTACAAGATATCTTCTTTCCATATAGTAGTTGGTATGGAAACAGGGCATTGTGACGGCAGGGCAGGTGCGACTTTACCTGGGTTTCATTGAAGTCCTTCACTCCAACACAGTAGACTGAAGCTCCCAGTTGTCGCGAGCGTCCGGCCTGCCATTTAAACACGACATATGATAAACAGCGGTGTTATTGGAGTGTTGGGTTGCATATGAGGTTATAAAAGTGGGCTTCTGTTAAATGTCAGACTGTGCAAATAGAAATCAAGATAACCCGACGGACAGACAAAGTCTAAAAGAAACAAAGCAGGGTTCATGGTGCCAAACTGGCCACAGATTGTGTTGTTTTTGAGTTAAAACCGCTAGACGTGTGGGTGAGAAAGGCTTTTAAATTGAACTTGGTATATCTGATAAACGAGATATTTTTCTTCAGCCGTTTTTGTATTGCAAGCTCAGGATGATAAATAGGGTTAAAGTGGATTTCAGTGAGTTTCATATAGCATGTTCGTGCTGTTCCCATGGCAAGCAGGCTTTGAAGATGTACTCTTTTGTTAAAAGAAAAAACATGTCTATAGTCATTATCTGTAAACACAGCATCAGTCACTGCGGGTATATTCAATCGTTTTTTCCCCCACCGTGCAGAAAGAATTGGAAAGGATTTATGGTCCAAGGTCTCACCTCCCTGGCCGCCAAATCAAACTCATTCTCGCGCAACTCCCCATCTGTTAGAGCAATGATGACACTCGCTGTGCGGTACCCTAAGAGAAATATTCAATAGTTACACCTCCAGGGAGTCGAATGCTTCAATGCAAAACGACGAAAAGCTGGGAACCGATGTGCTCTTTCTCGGAACATCAAATCAATCTGCTAAAGTTTTGAAATGTCATTCAATATCATGTTGAGAATCACCAGGTGTTGGACACGTGTGACATCTCACCCACTTACCATCACCTGTTCCATAGTAGATCTGCTCGCTTGCCTGGAAAACCACAAAAATATTTATTGCGATTGCGTGCGGAATCTGCTGGAAGCAATAACAACAATGATGGCTTACCCTCTGAAAACCTTTGTGCATGAAGGTGTCTCCACCTGGCAACACTTGCTGAAGTTCCTCCAGCCCGGCGCGGATCTTGTCCCTGATCAGACACACACATTACAGACCATTACACAGGTTGAACACAGCTACCTGCCGAGTTCACAGATGTTTTGATCTTTTAATGCACCTTTGTAGAATAATGATAACGGTTTTGGAAAATCTTACACCAGAAAAATACCAGAGGAGAGAAATGTTTGTCCAAGAAAGCAATGAGATTAAATCAAGACATTTTTTAGTGATGAATTTAAGCAGACGTCTCAAAGTCACAAAACTGTGCTCAGATTTGGCAGGACACCATAGTCTGAGATCAAATATCACACATTTCACTCAAACTCAAACATTTCTGCAGGTGCAAATCATTTAAACTCGTCTTATTTATCTCATTCTTTCCTTATATCAACAGGCACTTTTATTTCAAGAATTCCTAAACTGAAGCCAGAGAAATAAAATGACTGTCAAATCTTACCTGTCTTCTGTCAGTTTCATCAGGATCCTGCCCTCTGTTGAAAACACTATGAAGGACATGCGGAGCTGGGGGCTGAAGAGAAAGAGGGACAGGTGAGGTTTTCTGTTGGGCTCATAAACAGCTTAACTGCAATTTTCTCCATCTGGGTGACGTTAAAAGAGTCTAAATGATATCACTTATTGCTGTTGCTTAATGGCTTTTTGACAGTGCCAATTCCAACTCTAGCCAAAGTAAAGATGGTACGGCTCAGACTTTATTTCTGAGAAGTTCTCATTTATTTAGCTGCTCACTGACTTATTTATGGATTTCTTATGAGGGAAATGAGATTGTAGAGGGAAAGTGCCACAGCTGTTGGAAATCCGTTACTTGAGACTAGACAAGACTAGAAGTAGAGTAGAGTAGAGTAGAGTAGAGTAGAGCAGAGCAGAGCAGAGCAGAGTAGAGTAGAGTGAGGTAGAGTAGTGTAGAGTAGAGTAGAGTAGAGTAGAGTAGAGTAGAGTAGAGTAGAGCAGAGCAGAGCAGAGCAGAGCAGAGCAGAGCAGAGCAGAGCAGAGCAGAGCAGAGCAGAGCAGAGGTAGAGTAGAGTAGAGTAGAGTAGAGTAGAGTAGAGTAGAGAGTAGAGTAGTAGAGTAGAGTAGAGTAGAGCAGAGCAGAGCAGAGCAGAGCAGAGCAGAGTAGAGTAGAGTGAGGTAGAGTAGAGTAGAGTAGAGTAGAGTAGAGTAGAGTAGAGTAGAGTAGAGTAGAGTAGAGTAGTGTAGAGTAGAGTAGAGTAGAGTAGAGTAGAGTAGAGTAGAGTAGAGTAGAGAGTAGAGCAGAGCAGAGCAGAGCAGAGTAGAGTAGAGTGAGTAGAGTAGAGTAGAGTAGAGTAGAGTAGAGTAGAGTAGAGTAGAGTAGAGTAGAGTAGAGTAGAGTAGAGCAGAGCAGAGCAGAGCAGAGCAGAGGTAGAGTAGAGTAGAGTAGAGTAGAGTAGAGTAGAGTAGAGTAGAGTAGAGGTAGAGTAGAGTAGAGTAGAGTAGAGTAGAGCAGAGCAGAGCAGAGCAGAGCAGAGCAGAGCAGAGCAGAGCAGAGTAGAGTAGAGAGTGAGGTAGAGTAGAGTAGAGTAGAGTAGAGTAGAGTAAGTAGAGTAGAGAGCAGAGAGAGCAAGAGAGCAGAGAGCAGAGCAGAGTAGAGAGTAGAGTAGAGTAGAGTAGAGTAGAGTAGAGTAGTAGAGTAGAGTAGAGTAGAGTAGAGTAGAGTAGTAGTAGTAGTAGAGTAGAGAGTAGAGTAGAGAGTAGAGAGTAGTGTAGAGTAGAGTAGAGTAGAGTAGAGTAGAGTAGAGTAGAGTAGAGTAGAGTAGTGTGAGGTAGAGTAGTAGAGTAGAGTAGAGTAGAGTAGAGTAGAGTAGAGCAGAGCAGAGCAGAGCAGAGCAGAGCAGAGCAGAGTAGAGTAGAGTGAGGTAGAGTAGTGTAGAGTAGAGTAGAGCAGAGCAGAGCAGAGCAGAGCAGAGTAGAGAGTAGAGTAGAGTAGAGTAGAGTAGAGAGTAGAGTAGAGTAGTAGAGTAGAGTAGAGTAGGTAGAGTAGAGTAGAGTAGAGTAGAGTAGAGTAGAGTAGAGTAGAGTAGAGTATAGTAGAGTGAGGTAGAGTAGTGTAGAGTAGAGTAGAGATGGGTAGAGTAGAGTAGAGTAGAGTAGAGTAGAGTAGAGTAGAGTAGAGTAGAGTAGAGTAGAGTAGAGTAGAGTAGAGTAGAGTAGAGTAGAGTAGAGTAGAGTAGAGTAGAGCAGAGCAGAGTAGAGTAGAGTGAGGTAGAGTAGTGTAGAGTAGACTAGAGTAGAGTAGACTAGAGTAGAGTAGAGTAGAGTAGAGTAGAGTAGAGTAGAGTAGAGTAGAGTAGAGTAGAGTAAGTAGTAGAGGTAGAGTAGAGTAGAGTAGGTAGAGTAGCTAGAGTAGAGTAGAGTAGAGTAGAGTAGAGTAGAGTAGAGTAGAGTAGAGTAGAGTAGAGTAGAGATGGGTGGAGTAGAGTAGAGTAGAGTAGAGTAGAGTAGAGTAGAGTAGAGTAGAGTAGTAGAGTAGAGTAGTAGTAGAGTAGAGTAGAGTAGAGTAGAGATGGGTAGAGTAGAGTAGAGTAGAGTAGAGTAGAGTAGAGTAGAGTAGAGTAGAGTAGAGTAGAGTAGAGTAGAGTAGAGTAGAGTAGAGTAGAGTAGAGTAGAGTAGAGTAGAGTAGAGTAGAGTAGAGTAGTAGAGTAGAGTAGAGTAGAGTAGTGTAGAGTAGAGTAGAGTAGAGTACAGTAGAGTAGAGTAGAGTAGAGTAGAGTAGAGTAGAGTAGAGAGTAGAGTAGAGTAGAGTAGAGTAGAGTAGAGAGTAGAGTAGAGTAGAGTAGAGTAGAGTAGAGTAGAGTGAGTAGAGTAGAGTAGAGATGGTTAGAGTAGAGTAGAGTAGAGTAGAGTAGAGTAGAGTAGAGTAGAGTAGAGTAGAGTAGAGTAGAGTAGAGTAGAGTAGAGTAGAGTAGAGTAGAGTAGAGTAGAGTAGAGTAGAGTAGAGTAGAGTAGAGTAGTGTAGAGTAGAGTAGAGTAGAGTAGAGTAGAGTAGAGTAGAGTAGAGTAGAGTAGAGTAGAGTAGAGTAGAGTAGAGTAGAGTAGAGTAGAGTAGAGTAGAGTTCTAACCCTAGAACGGAATTGAATAGAGTGGAATAGAGTATGACGGAATAGAATGGAGTGGAGTAGAAAAGAATACCTGATGAACTTGTGTGTAAGATGATCAACAAAGTAATAGATCTCGTTCCAGTGGTGCTGGACACTTCCAGATCTGAGAATATAGATTTAAAGATTTCACTTAAACATGTAGTTTTTCAGCATTAGCATAGAATGTCATTAGTTTGTCTTTTTCTTAAAAGCATTTGGTTTCCTAAGCCACATTTAAAATGTATGAAAGATTTGAATGTAGATCCTTGTGTCAGATTTGACATAATATATCAAACAGGATGTGCAAACAAATGTCATTTTTGCAATGGTTCAGAATAATTATAACCAGAAAGACAACATCTTCATAAATATGCAAAGATTTCCTCAATCAAAATGATCGTAGTTGAATTGCATTTTGGTTTTGACAACATATTTAAAAGGACCGTTCACCCACACATGAAAATTCTGTCATGAAATAGTATCAATTCATTGTTTGGTTGAACACAAATAAAGATATTTGGCAGAATGTTAGCAAGAGACAGTTCTGAGGCACTATTGACTACCAGCTATGAGTAATTCTTGACATCATTTTCATTTTGGGTGAACGTTTCCTTTAACAACATGGAAATGTGGATGACTTAAGAAAAGTGCATATTTTGATGAACATTTTTTCAGGTTATTTCTTGGTAGAAAAAGACTCTCGCAGTATCCCAAGAGCTCTACAGCATGAGCAAGACATGTGGACATTTTCACAAAAGAAATGAGGTCTGTATAATGTGTCTGAGACGCGACATCATCTGCCACAGCAACATACAGACGCTACTTGGAAAGAACCCAGAAACTCTTTCTGGGACATGAAAAACCGTTTTAATGCGTGCCATGCAGTTTGATGGTTTTCGCGACGAATGTTGTTCACACTTTTCACATCCTAGTTATCTCAAGAGCTCAAGATTAATCCTGTAAAAGTGTGGCACGGCAATATTCCCCCTCTTAAAACGCAGAAGCTCATATCTGAGGCGTGAGCGCGACTCTGTTTAAGAGTGGAGTTTGTGTAATAGCTCATCTGGCTGGACAGTTGCGGTGGAGACAAATCGACAAAGAATGTTAGACTTACATAAGGGACGTCAAAGCTGTCCAAAGCCAATAGAAGTTTTCCTCCATGGACGTCCACCCCCACAAACACACCAGTGCTGCTAATTCAGTCTTGATAAGTTCAGCAGATGTTGATGCGTCTCTTTTCTTACAGCGTAGACAGTATTTTATAGTATGAAGACAATTTTTTTTTTTTTTGCTCAAGGTGTAAAATGACTGGATTTTGAGGCAGAAGCAAAAGTCAAGCACACACCCAAAACTTATTTTCTTCACCCTCGTGTCATTTCAAACCTGTATGACCTGTCTTCCGCAGAACAAAAAAAGAAGATATTTTGAAGAATGTTGCTAACTGGCACCCATTCACTGGCATTGGTTTTGTGTTCATACACTGTAAGAAAAATCCTGTAAGAAAACAAATAAAATACTGGCAGAAAATTACCAGGTCATTTTCCTTTTTTACAGACATTTCCATTAATGCTAAAATGCAATTTAATGCAGTGCAAAATGTAAAATAAAGGTAAAACAACTGTTAAAAATTAATATAGAATATTTCATATTAATACAGTTTATTCTGCCCTATTTTAACAGATTTTTGTAACAGATACAATAGAAGTGCTATTCTTCAAAAAATCTTCTTTGTGTTCTGCGGAAGAAGGAAATGACAAGAGGGTGAGTAAAGAATGATAGAAATCTCAGTTTTGGGTTAACTTTCACTTTAAATTATGTTGTCCATTTGAATGAGAAATAGGATTTTCTGAGATTTACTTGTCGTCCTGTGGTTGAAGTGAATGATCACGTTTAATATGAAGGAATTAGACTGCGGTCCTGTCTGAGACCTTGAGCTGAGAACCAGATCCAGACTAAGACTTTAGGTTATAAAACACATGACCAAGGCGATGTTTATGTAGCTGGGATATCTCAAGATGAACTGATTATCATGCATAAACAAAACGGCATTCACATGCAAAATAACTTTTAATTTATGGTAACTAGAACACCAGAACAATAACTTGATTATCTTGTGATATTAGGAGAAGAATCACCATATAAACATTGAAAAGATCAGCTATGGATAATAGTCCTGACAGCTTTTTATCATCATCGTGCCTGAACTGCAACAGGAAAATTAATCTCGCGTTGTGCTCCAATTCTCCACCATGAGCTCATCAGATAAGGACCTCCAACCTTCATTCAAAACACTTTCTGGCCCATCGTCCGGCACAAATACAGAGTTCTGCTTTTAAATGCAAATCACACCATGAATAGAAACCAAACAATAGCATGTTGCTGTACTTTCCTCCCCCTTTTCTTTCTCTTTGCTCTGTCATTCGTGTCCAAATATGAGTCTGTGGTGAGCTGTGAGGCTTTGGAACATCTGGCCCTGCTGGTGAAAAGGTTCAGCACATGTGGAACCCAAACACTCCTGCTACCATCAGTTTCACCGGTGGCGCGAATGGTTCGTTCACTTTATATGAAATATAATCCGGAACCAAAACCAGACAGACCAAAAAAATAAGGAGAGTAACAAAACCTGTATTCAAATATTCTATTAAATAATTTTTTTTTCCTAATAAGCATTAAAAACTGCATATTTATTAGGGCTGTCACATGATTAATCGTTTTCAAATTAAAAGTTTTGTTTACATAAAATATGTGTGTGTACTGTATATAATGATTATGAATATATAAAAACATACACATACATGTATATATTTAATAAATATTTACACATGTACATACACATATTTTATGTAAACAAAAACTTTTATTTTGCAAACGATTAGTCACGATTAATCGTGTGACAGCCCTAATATTTATAAGATAATATATTTAGTAAAAATCTGCCATATAACAGAAAATACAAATTTTTTTAAACATAGATTTTCTGAAAACACATCTGTTATGTTGGTTTTTGAGTAAATGCGGGCGTCAGTTCCTTTTGTAGACTGACTCACTTCAGGTGTATGTGCCGACTTTGTGACTTCACCAAACTCACATTCTTTCCAATGGCGGTCTATTATCCCCGCTGCTTTCAAGCTAAGTGTTTCCATATGCACTAATAAAAGCATGCTGCGGTACAAATGTTCTGATGGCAGTCCCGTTTAAAGTGTCTGTAAATGTAAAGCTGTAGATTTCAGCCTGTGCTTTGACGAATAATGTTTGTCTTTTCCACTTTTCACAAAATTGCTGGAGACATAAGCAGGATTGGACACACGACCAGTGCGGCGAGCAAGAATAAGACTCTGGAAAATGACACTTGGCAAAAAGTGATTGGGATTAGTTGGATAACACTAGAATATATATCAAGATATACCATATATATCCAAACCTCATATTTAACCCATGACTTGGAACAAAAGGTTAAAGGTTACAGGCAAGTACAGTCATTAAGTCCGGCAATGAACCGGATCAGCTGAAGTGATGCTCAGCGCAGCCCAGATCGCTGGATGAATTTCTTTGGAGACCACGATTGCCTGTGGACTTTAACCATTTGTTCCTTGAAAATGAGCCTCACTGTGTCATTTTATTACCCTCTCGAAGCTCATGGAAATAGAAAAACTCACTTGTCCAGCACAAAGTACAGGTCAAACCCTCCATAGCACGAGGAACCGGCCTCCCAGCGTTCATAGCTCTGTCCGACACAGACCCTCAGGACCAGCAGTCCACACAACCACGTGAGCATCCTCGCACCCCTACGCCAACCGATGCGCATTGTTTTGGTTTTTCGAATGCAGTTGCAACCCTCTGCAAGTCAACTGCGCTTCCAAACACACGGAGAAAGACATCCAACTTCGGCGGAGATGATGTTCGTCAGCAGCCTCCTCACCCTCTGATCCATCCAGGCTGCGCGAGGTCTGGCCTCAGAGGAGGGGAAGGCATGTCTGTGGCAGATTCCCAGAGCTGCAGTCGGATCCCAGGACTCGAGGAGCTCCAGTTAAACTTGAATCTGGTGTTCAGTCACTCCCTCACAGAAGACACGCTCTTTAACTAACACAGCAACAGATGAATGTCAGGCGTGTGCTGATGGGGTCTGAACCTTTAGAAAACACCTTCATGTGGTGTTTTTGGAAATGGGGATTTACATTGAATAAGATGGGGGAGTGACATGAAGTGTTTTGGAATTACATTCATTTTTTTACATCTCTCTCTCTCTCTTCTGCGTCCCTTTCTCTCTCTCTCTCTCTCACACACATTTTTCTCCTCTACTGCCACAGTGTGGTAGCATATAAAATGATTCCTGAGTCCACAAAAAAACATGAATTGTTTTGGAATTACATTCATTTTTTTACATCTCTCTCTCTCTCTCTCTTCTGCGTCCTTTTCTCTCTCTCTCTCTCTTGCATGAAAATATGTATAAAATAAAACCAAAACGTTTCTTTTAATGTGTAAGAATTATATTGACAACTACTGCACTTACAGGCATCCATTTGCATTTTTCATGATGCATGTTTCTTGGGAAGCACTCCCACGGCATGCGAAGTATGTACTTTGCCAGTTAATCTATACTAAAGAGGTCATATTGCGGATCCGTCCGCAACCTTTGACCTCCTGAGCTACAGGACATCAACATTAAGACATGCGGAGGAAAGTGAAGTACCTTTTGCGCACAGGTACACGTTTGTCAACCGTAACGGTTCATAATAGAAACGAATGCGTAACGTTAGGGGAAAATTAAAATGTCAAACGATGCAAAGCCCGGTGACGTCACGCGCATATTAACACGTGGCTCGCCATATATGGCAAGCGGAGGAGCGCACTCACTGACGGACTCTACTGGCGCGCGACAGGTGCAACTGGCTGTTGTTTGCGCTTTAATGTGAATCTGAGGTGACAGACAGATGCGCATCACAGTGCACAGCATCTGACCATCAGAAGTGTGGATTTATTTTAAGCACTTGCCTTCAGCAACAGGTGAGTTGTTCTTATAGACCTGTAGTTCTGAAGTTTTCATTTTGTTTTTTGTGTGTCAGCCTATTGACATTCTCAACATTGACGCGTTTTGGATCCTTAATCAACGATTGTTTCATTTTACAATGGCGCTATTTACATTTAAGACAAGTGCAGTAAATCAATCTAACAGGTGTTCAATCTGTTTTGCATTCCTTTTACTATCAGATTGAACTCGTGTTTGCCTGAATACAGATTTTCTCAGATTGAAAATAAATATGGAAGTCTTTATTTTTTTGAGGATTTTTTCAAACAATTCACAATAAGGTAACATTCACGAGCAACACAGTTGCGTTTTGTATACCTTTGTATACGTCAGTAAATACGAATTTGTTAGTTCGTGTTATTCAATTGTGCTTAATCTAATGTTGGCAGATACTCCTCTTATCTTAACATTTTTGTACATTAACTGTTGATAAATAAATGTTCGACTAATAAATAAATAAAAGAAAATGCTGTTTAATGTTCATTAGTAACGCAAACAAATGGAACCTTACTGTGAAGTGTTACCTTTATATCATTTCTTTTAGATTGCTATATGTCATGCACAATATGTAATCAATATTTTGTGTATCTTGTGCAGTTCACATGTATACCTGCCCAGGGGTCTTTCCTCTTTTCATGTTCTAAAATGGACACAATAACCATAAACCTCTCAACCAGCAACCTCAGTTTGGACAACCGCACTCTCCTGCCGTATTACATCCACTCCACAGGCATGGCTGTGAGCTACATTCTCTCCTACTTGATAGTGCTTCTCCTGTGCATCGTCGGAAATGGGCTTGTCTGCCTGGTGGTCATCAGGAATCGCAACATGCGATCTGTAACGAACCTCTTCATCCTCAACCTGGCCATCAGTGACTTGCTGGTGGGCGTGTTCTGTGTGCCCACCACGCTGATTGACAGCCTCATCTCGGGTGAGTGGATGATAGTCAAAACCATTGCTGTTGTCTTTATAAATATCCCTGTCGTCTGCATCACCTGTATCATCCTATTTATCAATATTGTCCTCTTTTATAATCGTCATCAGACTCCTCGGTATCATCATCATCATTGCATTTATTTATTAATATCGTCACTGTTTTCATCATATATTTTAGTCTCAATATCATCTGATCTAAAGTTGTCATTACTTTCGGTTCACAATGAACTAATATCTTTATTGCCTATGCTTAAGCCTATCCCCAGATAAAATGAATGTTTGAACTGTCTGAAATGAAATGACTTGCCCTGAATTATCAAAAAATATGTAAGTGCCATTGTTTAGTCTTTATAAAAGTGACATAAAAGTCATAGTCCTAGCTTAAGCTAAGCCTTGTCTGTGAAACCAGGCCCATGTAATGCAAAAAATATTTTTATATCGTTTTACTTCTCGTCCTTAAGGTTGGCCTTTCAGCCAGATGACCTGCACGATGAGTAACCTTGTCCAGGGAATGTCAGTGTCTGCATCTGTCTTCACTCTGGTTGCCATAGCAACAGATAGGTAACAATTAGTCCTTATGGTACATTTGCATGGAAATTGTATATGATGTGATGTATCGCAGATTTACATTATGAAAAGTCCTTTAAAGGGGCAGTTCACCCAAACATGAAAACCCTGTCATCCTTTACTCACCCTTGACTTATTCCAAATCTGTATACATTTCTTTTTTCTGATGAACACAGAGAAAGATAATTGGAAGAATGCTTATGACCAAACTCAACACCCATTGACTCCCATAGTAGGAAAAATACAATGGTAGTCAAAGTGCTCCAGAACTGTTTGCTTTCCTACATTCTTCAAAATGTCTTCTTTTGTGTTCAACAGAACAACAATTTTTTTTTAAAGAAATGTTTCCTACTATGGGAGTCAAAGCATGTTTAGATCTGTTTGGTTATAAGCATTCTTCCAAATATCTTTCTCCGTGTTCATCAGAACAAAGACACGTACACACATTTGGAACTCGAAGGTGAGTAAATTATGACAGAATTTCCATTTTTGGGTGAAGTACAGTAGCACTTTAAGGGTTAAAAGTCATGGTAAATACAGAGTGCCATCATTTAATTGCTTTCATGACTAGAAACACACTCTGGTCCTTCTGTTCATCGAATGATGGAAAGAAGCCAATCTCAGGAAGCATAGTTTGACCACTTTGATTCTTGTTTACGGTAATTTGCTGTAATTGCGTAGGCATGTTTGTTGCCCTGTTTGAATGTATACGGGCTAATTCAAGTGGAAAGACACAGCAATACTGAGTCAATACCCACAGTTGAACATGTTTGTGCTCTGATGCTGCTCTTTTATAGCTCTGAAGATCTGAAGTTCTCAGTTGTGTATCAAATGAGTCTTTCAAAGTTTCTTCAAAAATTGCCTCGGAGACATAAACAGAAACAAATGAGACACGAAGAGAATGGAGATGTAAAATGAATGTAGATTACATACTTGGCAAACCTGAGCTCAGTTTGTGACAGTTCTCTTCTAAAACTCTGATGGAGACATTTCTGGTTTTCCCAGGAAATATATCTGAGACGCAGCAAAGATTTCCTTTCTTTTTAATCTCATTGTGATTTATGCAAAACAATGAAATGACATTTTATGCATAACAAAGCAGGATTTACAGCTTGTCTCTCATCGCAGGTTTACAAGCATCGTTTACCCTTTTCGCCATCGTCTGAGGCCAGTCTCCGCATTCTTCGCCATCGTCTTCATTTGGCTCCTTGCTTTTGCCATCATCTTTCCTTCAGCCGCGACACTAACCGTTATACATCTGGATGACGTTTACATGGTCCAGAATAACCGGATCTACCCGCTGTCTGTGTGTTTCGAAGACTGGCCCAGAGCCGACATGAGACGGGTCTACACCACCGTCATGTTCATCCACGTGTACCTAGCACCGCTTGGTCTCATAAGTATCATGTACGGCTGCATCGCGGCCAAGCTCTCCAACAGCCTGCGTGAGAATGGAGGTCGTTCCAGGAGAAGGATGAAGGTCGTAAAGATGCTTATCATGGTCGCCGTTCTCTTCATGGTGTCCTGGCTCCCACTCTGGACTTTAATGCTTCTGACAGATTATCAGGATCTGGACAGACAACAGATTGACTTCTTAAGTAGCTATCTTTTCCCTGTAGCGCACTGGCTGGCGTTCTTCAACAGCGCCGTTAATCCGATCATCTACGGCTTCTTTAACGAGAACTTCCGCAGGGGCTTCCAGGCTGCCGTGGCCTGTGGTTCATGCAATTCTGTTGTTTCTGAAATGCACCACACGCACTTTGCGCTCCCGCCTCCTAACAAGGTGTCGGACGGGAACAGAGGTTTCGCTAGCGTGCAGAAGGAGCACTGTTTCGCTGTAATGCCCAGAAGAACCGCTCATGGCGTTCAAGGAATTCTCCTAGAGGACATGAATGGAATTACAAGTCCTCACAAAGTACTAGGGGCTT
Organism: Triplophysa siluroides; assembly: GCA_006030095.1. NCBI lineage: Eukaryota > Metazoa > Chordata > Actinopteri > Cypriniformes > Nemacheilidae > Triplophysa > Triplophysa siluroides. The sequence continues at coordinate 3,021,662 of VCII01000020.1, forward strand.
GGATGGAATGAGCACTGAAAAACGGAAGAATCAGTAAAGCCTTGAATGATAAATTACTAAATGTAAATGAAAAACGATTAAGTTTGAGGTGTAAGTTATAATTGATTTGGTTACAGAAAAGATCTAGTATCATTATTCTGTGTCTATGAAATTGCATCCAATAAATATGTTTTTTTGTGCAAATACTGGTTCATCAGAAAACGAGTGCCTTTTATGCTGTGCATATCTGTAGCATGAATGTTGTTTTTTACTAACACAAAATTTATCATTCAGAAGAAATTACTTTATTTTTAACAGCAAAAATGCTGAAACATTTTACTGTCCGTTTTAACATACTCACATTCTGAGGGATTTACAGTAAGTTGTTTATAGGTACTTTCTTTTTTAAAAAGATTTTTACAGTGTTTCAATATGGCCTTGGGTACATCATAAGAAAGCCACAGGAAACGGATACACACTAAAAACCTGAATGTGAATATTTTTTGTGGATATTTATAGCAGGGATTTCGTGTGACACGTAAGAGGCACAGACAATATTGTAACGTGTTGTGGCTCATGATGTGTTGTAATTTTATGTGTGACATCACACGGCCGTTGTTGTTTCAGCGCAGTCAGAGCTTGTGCTGATGTAAGCTTTACTTAAGTGTTATTGGCTTTGAATTTTTTACTGTATGTTTTCCCAAATAATGTTTTCAGATGGAAAAGTAAACATGTATTTACTTACTGAATGTATGTAAATGTTTTCTTATATTTTGTAATTTATTTCAAACTATGTGTAATATATTTGTTCTGCGTTTTCCCAAATAATGTTTTCACATGAAAAAGTGAACGCAATGTATTTATTTATTTATTTACTAAATGTATATAAATGTTTTATTTTGTAATTTATTTCAAACTATATGTATATATTTGTTCTTAGTTTTTTCCAGGTAATGTTCTAATATGGAAAAGTAAATACAACGTATGTATTTATTTAGCTTACTGAATGTGTGTTTTCTTTTCTTTTCTTTTCTTTTGTATTTTATTCCAATCTATAGGTTATATATTTGAAAGGTTTTTTTTATCAAAACGGCCTTCGTTCCTTCATTCACAACAGTAAGCTTTTGAAAATGATCAATTCAGTCACCTCCGATTTTGCGGTAAATCGCACTAAACTGCATTTTCATGTTTTAAACAGAGATGGCGATAGATAGTAAAAATTTCAATTTTCAAAACTTCAATTTGATTAAAAAATAAGTTGATTTCTAAAGGGTTTGAAATGACATGTATAATAAATACTACATTATGTCTGTCAATTTTCAATGTAAAAGTTGTTCATTTTGACGGCTGGACCCAATCTCGACGAAACGTAAAAAAGTCGCGCGTTATATCGCGAGAGTAGTCTTTTCCTGTATGTATTTTAAACGCTCTCGCGATACTTTACGTCTACACTGCGCAGCACCTCAAGAAGTTGACCACACGTTCACCTGAACGTTCAAAATGGTTCAAACGCAAAACTCTTTTCTCATCTGTCAGTGACTGTCTTAATAAACCTGATCACTGCCTGATGCTGCAGATGTTTAATACGCTGTTTACGAACCGGACAGCGCAGGGATTCCCAGGACACCGATTTCAGTCAGGTAACGTCAGCTTGACGCTGTCATTTCGAACATATCGCGCGCTGTCTTTAATGAATATTCATGAAAAAATGTAAGATCTCACAACCCTGAGTGAGAAAAACAAAAGTAATTCGCTTTAATCCAGTCGTGTTGTCTCTCGCGCACATGATTGCGTTTCTGTCAGAGCCCGGACACGCACGCACGCGCACGCACACGCACGCACGCACAGAGGGGCTCAGAGCGCTTCGAGTGCACTGACCTCCGATCTGTGATGTTTGCAAGCTTGATGCTGGCCCGGGGCCCGGGTATGTTAGCGAATCACTGGACTAGAATAAAGACATTGAAGAGAGCAAAGCCTCGCTTCTCTAAACCCGCCTTCCCGTCAGCTCCCATTTTCCCAACTCCTTCCAAAATCCCATCACAGCCTCTCCGCCGGCTCCAGCTCCACAGCCGCACTCATTCCCGTCATGAAATCCCTGTGGACATGTTCGCTTGTCTTCGGTCTTCGACTTTTATTAACGATCGAAGTGGACGTGAAGGCGCAGTATCGCACAGGTCCGGCAGAAAGTGATGCGGTCGACTACAAGGACCCCTGCAAAGCCGGTAATATGCAACACGCAACTTGTATCGATATCTTTATGGGTCGAGAAGGATGTGGGATTTTGTTGTTGTTTTGTTTATTGCTTGTCCTTTGCATTGTGTTTGTTTTGTGTTGTGTTGCTGTGCTGTTTGCATTGCATTGTGTTGTGTTGTAGTGTGCGGTTTTGTTTTGTTTGGCTGTGTTCTGCATGACAGCATGAGCACCAGGTGGATGAGATTGTGAGGGCATCCAGAAGCCAGCATCCTCAGGCAGTGCAAACCTTACAGCAGCCTACAAGGCACGAAACACCCTTGGAAGAAGACTAAAGTTATCTCACCAAGTTTTGATGGCCTGGAGTTTAAACTAATGTCCTGCGCGCACAAAGCTCCTATTCAGAGAGCAAATCTTTGTAACGGCCATAGACAGCTGGCCACTGAATAGGGAGTCGAATAATTGTCTGGGCTCGAATTTAATATCTATTGTTTAAATGTCGCCCCGGTCATGCCGTGTTCCGCAAACCCCAACAAAAAGCATTTCAATGCCTTAACCAGCAAAAATATCAACCCTAACCGCTGCTAGTAATAATAAACGTTAGTAACGTTAGTTTTATTTTGTGCACAGAAATGTAGCCTTTTTATTCTAATCATCCAAACAGGTCCTCAGCCTGCTGAGACTTTAGTGACCCTATCTGAATCCCCAACCGCACTGTGAACTCTTCGACTCGGCTATGTGGAGTTTGATGGCTTTTATGCAAAAACATTTGTTTTCAAACTGTCAGGCGTTTATAGGTGAATTTAGTTCATGGTGTGTTATCAAATGTGTTTTTGAGTAGGGCTGTCACTTCTCTGACAATTTTTCACTATCCTCCCAGCATGCAGTGGACGTCGTCGCATTAAAACCCATCTTAACAAGAACGTCATGTGGCCCGAGCACATAGAGAGAGTTCATTTCATCATTGTTATGCGCAGTACTGAAATAGCAGATGAATTAGAATGTCATACCCCGCAGTGATGACATGCAGTGGCAGAAATACAACAACACGTTGTAAATATCAAGCCATTTTATTGCTTTTCCTTTGCAGAAACTCCAGGCAGGAAATGGTTTGGATGGAGGATGAAAATGTCTTTATAAATTAAAGTTAGGGCAAAACGGAAGCGAAACATGCCTGCGTTACGTTAAAATGTCAGAGGGGTTTAAAGGAATAGTTCAGCCGAATATAAGAACTTATCATATACTCTTATGTTGCCATGGATTTATTGATGGAGGCAAGTGCTTTTGCCATGTTCACCCCCATATAAGAAGATAACATGACTGCATTTGAATATAAAATGTTTGGTTTATGTTCAACAGAAAAATTAAAGGCATTATCTGGTATTAAATGAGGGTGAGTAAATTACGGCAGAATTTTCATATGTTGTTGCACTATTCCTTTAAGGAACAAAAATCATTCGGAGTAATGTGGCAGGTCCCCCGGGGTGAAATGTTACCCAACCGTGATACCCTTCTCTCACTGTAGCTTTTAAAGCCCATAATGGATCTAACAGGGCTGTTCAACACTGGAGTTGGTTTGAAATGTGTTGGTGCGCATTTGAACGAGACCAGATGGAGTTTCATCCAGATACATGTTATTTAGATTCAGACAATACAGGATTCAGGAGGTTACAATACACGGGTGGTTTTACACCGGATGAGTTAGCACCATTATGAAAATGTATATATTTTTACTAAACATTTTATACATATGGTCACCTTAGAATTATAAGGTTCTGTCTGCGTTCTGGGTAGTTTTGAGATTTCACATTTCATATAGCGAAAATGAAATGGGGAACAAATCTCTTTCATACGTGAGAAAGACAACAGACCCTAAATGTATTCTAAATGTACAATATCAAGATTTTCTGAAGTTTTTAAATGTTTTATCCACAGAAGGTGGGACAGGTCAAATGACTAGAGATGAGTATGGCTGAAATAACACGATCATGGTTATCGTTGTAATTAAGACTGTTGACATTGTTGACTATTTGCTCTTCTTTAGGACTTAATATTGTCAAATGTGAGGCATTAATGCCATTATGAGGGTTCATGCAAACACAGGAAGTAGGAAGCTAGCGCTGCTGGCTAGTGTTTTGTGTATGAATATCAAAATATACTCAACTAAAACAAAACAAAACAAAACAAAACAAAACAAAACAAAACAAAACTGTCTTTTGCGCAGCTCGCTTGAGGTTTCTTTGTCTTCAACATTGTGTTGTTTCCTCAGATGTTCCCTACTGTCACTGAGGAGTCTGGTCACATGACATATACAGCTGATCCTGATTGGTCCTCTTGTGTGCATTCAAAGTGCCGATTTGCTCACAGATAGAACCTTATAGAACCAAGTTATAATTCGATTGTGTAGATGGAACCTTTTTGTTTTCTTTAAAAAAGTCCTAAAATGTACACGTTTAAAAAATCAATACGCCATAATGTACATAAATTGTCACAGAATATGTGAATAACTCAATTTTGACAAAAATGTCAAATAGAACCTTATATTTTTAAGGCGATGATATGAGTTGGTAACACTGATTGTTTGTTCGTACAGTAGCTAAGAACAGATTCTGTGGAGGCACATCAATGATTTCATAAGCCGTCGATGAGACTGAACTTTCAATGTTTATTGTGGCTATTTTTTCCACTGTCAGTTTTTAAACAAAACAGCTTGGAAGATGAAGACGTGGTTATTTTTCTGTCAAGTCTGTTAGATTGCACATTGTAATGTGGAGATAGGTATGCCGTGATCGATTTCTTTCTTTGTCAAACATTAAGGGCAAAAATGTAATAGACATGAAGGTGTGAGTGTTGGACGAAATTATGGTGCAGAGCTTTGTTTTGTTTGGCATGTGTTTCAGGCTTAATAAAGTCTCCTGCCAGGTGGAGAACATGTTCCGCGTTATCGAAGAGTCAACAAACCAATTAAATATGCCATCAAGTCACGATGTTTTGTTTAAAGCCGCGGGTGCTTTATATAGCTGCCTGGCTGCCAGCACTTTCACATGAGATCATTTCTTATTTGTTAGAAATTGACTTCATTAAAGTGTGTGAGAATGCTCTACATTGTTTATGTCCGTATTGATCTTTTGGATTTGTTTTATAGGAGCCATCTTCCAAATAATGATTTACCTTATATACAGTTTTGCAAAGTGTAAATAAAGATATCCTGGCTGTTCTCCAGTTGAATGAGGAACATACTTATAAATCGTTGTAGAACGTAGATTTACGTTCTTATAAATTTAAAGCATTTAAAAACATGTTTTTTTAAAAACACAGAAAGTGTAGTTTTATGCCATTGAGGGGTTATTCAGACATTATTTCTTGGAATGATCTTGTTTTATGTTTCAGGGCCTGAATTTCTGAAATTAATTTGGGGGATTCTGCCCTTAGATGATTGGTGTGGCAAGACGATTGATAACGTTGGCGTTGGGGGAGAAAGATGTAAAAAATGTCAAAATTAGTGCAGGGCAAGGATTACATTTACACAACTCCGCTGTCTGGAAGAGATTTAAAAACGAAATGTCCACGTAAGAGTTCGGTACCTTTCTCCATTCAGTTCTGGTGTTCCTGTTTCATGTGCGCACTCAGCAGTCAGGCCGACCCCAAATGCTCTCATTGGTTAAGACGTGGGATTGAAGCCCATCCCAAGCCAGTACCGATCCACATCCCAACCCTCCTTTGACCCATGTTTGTCTGTATGCTTCAGAGCCAGTGAGCTACGGACTTGAAAGCAACCGACATAAAATAATAGCCTACTTTAAAAAACTGCGTTAAAGGAGTAGTTCAATTTCAAAATACATTTTCATGATAATTTACTCATATAGTGGACTTCAATGGACTCCAAACGGTTGAAGGTCAAAATGACAGTTTCAGTGGAGCATCAAAGGGCTTTAAACGATACCAGACGATGAATAAAGGTCTTATCTAGTGAAACCATCGGTCACAAATGCTGGCCTGCGATGCGCGTTCATGACTTCACAAAATACGTAATTACGTTATTTTAAATAAATAAAATGATGCGTGGACCAAGGTGTCTGAGATTGTTTGTGTTCCTGGTGAGCTGCTGATGACGTCCCTTAACGTTATACATTTTCTGTAAATAAGCGGGGAATTTCATGCTAACTTTAGCGCCAGAGCAATCACAACAGTGTTACTGCTGCAGAATATTATTTCGTTAGCGAACGTGTAACTACAATAAAGTTTTTTCCACCGATCAATTTCTTGCGTTCAGTCTGCACAAGATCAACAAGCTTGTTTGCTTTGCGGCCCCTTTAAATACAAGAGAAGATTTCCATCTACGTCAGCGCGCCCAAGACTCTTTCTACAGCGTTGTTGGCAGGGCGGCCAGAGCGATTTTTGACGCTCTCTACGGCGGAGGTCTGAAGGCTCAGTAAGCCTTGTGTCCTGTATAAAGGTCATTAACAAGTTTTTATAAATGGCGCCACATAGAATAATCCCTGATGGTGCTCTGAATTTAGCTCAGTTTTACAGGCAGAGCTGGATTTGCTAAAGGTCTTTTAAATAAAGCCACGCCACCTGTGCTTTGTTATTAATGTCTTAGACACACATCATATTTGTAATTAGACGGACCCTGGGGGCAAAGTCAACCCAGTCTGGATGTTGGTTCTAGTTTGTGGATATTTTTCAGCATCTCCTGCCAGGCTTGAAAGTCTATTAAAACTCCGAGCCGGAGACATAAAGATTGCAGGTGTGACCCCAGAGAGTTACTTAAGTGTCTCTGCTGGCCTTGTGCCATTGTGCCTCTGAACCCTGATTCTGGTTCTCGGTCCCCTGCGGGTCCCCATGCACTCAATTACCAAGAACTTTTTATCGGGCTGAATGCTTCTCATTATGGCAAGATATTTTCCCCGTCAGTCCCGAGGGACAAGAAAAAAATGTGTTTTAGAACGGACCCTTGTTTATGTTTAAGAGTTTGTAATCTGTGTTTTAGCTGCCTATCTGGGGGATATAGCTCTGGATGAGGAGGACTTGCGTCTGCTGAAGTTGAACTACATTATTGCTGCACTGAATGCCTCTTCTAACCTCTCTATATCTGCATCAGGTCCGTATGGTCACTAAAAACATGATACTATCTAATGTACAATCACAATTTTATATGTAAACGGTATGTTACATATATGAAACATGCAATTTTATACAAACTGTTTTAAATGCATGTGTTGTCTAAAGTATCATCTTTGCTGTAGCTAACAGATCCTCATCCAGTGGCAATGCAGAGGACGTCTTGGTTTTGGCCAGTCGAATCCTCCTACGCAGAAGAAGAGCAGCCACCGCCAGACCTGAACGAGTTTGGCCGGATGGCATCATCCCGTATATTATTAGTGGCAACTTTAGTGGTAAGATGCTATTTTTGATTTTGTATTAGGTTGTTATTTTTTTATTTAATTTTTAATGCTGCAATCCATAAGGTTTTGGGGCTAAAAAGAAGCAAAAATCTGTTAAAAAAAACTTTGTATAAAACTGTCTTCTTGCCTCGACCGTTTTAAAAACAGCGGAAAGAAGATAAAAAGAAGACAGGTGAATGCAATGATTTTGTGCTCTGTATGTAGAAAATGTTGGTTCAATATTAATTCAGAAAGTTAAGAAATTTTAATTGAATCTTCAGTATCACTGTATCAATGACATTTTTTTGTATCTATGCATCTCTAATGATTCTGATTTATGAGTTAAAGTGTTGGGTATGATTTTGCGGGAAATATCAGTGTCAATTATTAAATATATATACTATATATTATGTTGTTTTTTAAATGACTTCATATTACATATTATCAAAAAATATATATATTTTGTGTATATTAAGCAGCATTGTTATACGATATTTTGTTTTATTTAGTCTTATTTTTTATAGTCATATTTGCATTGTTTTATATTTTTCTTTGATAGTATGTTTGGCTCACATCCATGAGCGCTTTTCCACCATCACGCCGAACCGTTCTAAGCACAGTCTGAAATGGTTAAAGTTATGTTTCCATGTGCTAATAAACGCGCGCAGAGGCGTTACAGCTCAGTCTCGAGTGTTACCAAGGCAGCGCGTGCCGCGTTTGCTTTTACATTCTATACATTTTCTTTATCAACCCTGTGGTGGAAAATGAAACCATTTACATTCCGGCTGGCATGGATCGGCACGGAATGGAACGATAAATCAATAAGAACGATTCGGTGGAAAAGCACTCTATACGAGACCAACCAATAACCTAAACACAGCTCCAAGCTTAACGCTAACCCTAAATAGTTTTATTCCGCAGCCGACTAGCGTAGATACAATTTCCATTTGAGCCGGATGACTCCAGGACAAGTCTTTAACGATTTAAACCCAAACCCCTGTAGGCAGCCAGCGAGCGGTTTTCAAGCAAGCAATGCGTCACTGGGAGAAATATACCTGCGTGACCTTTGTGGAGAGAAGCACACAGGAGAGCTACATCGTCTTTACCATCCGGCCATGTGGGTAAGTTCACCTGCCGGTCTCTATAGACCATAACTCACCGTTAGCCGTCCTCCATATGAATGATTTCAGTTTTCCCCTCAGTTTCATAAGGGACAGCAGATCTCTCCCTGAATTTAAAACTCTCCAGAGATTTTTTCCAGCACTTTCTGTCTTCCTGCCTTTCTATAGGCACCAACTGCACAAACACAGCTAGTTTTCTTTGAGAACAAAGCTGCTCCCAGCAGGTAGCGTCGCTGCCTGGAGGTTGTTTGTGACTGTTGTGCTGATGTTCTCTTTTTCTGTTCCTTTTTAACATTAGCGTTAAAGTAACAGTTCACTACAAACTGAACATTTGTGTGGTCGTATGGACAAAAACAGTCAAAGCCTTCGTTGAGGTCCTCAAGTGAACCGATCGCCACAACACCACAGTTCCTGAAACAGTAGGCCATGTGCCCATGTGACAAAAACATCACAGAGCCCTATTTTCTGTGTGAAGCTTGACCTTAGGGTCTGATTGACCGTCTGCATTCTTTGTGTGAATTGAACACAGCGTTGTCGAACTTTGATAAATCGTGCATTGAATTTGTTTGAATGGGCGAAGAAAGTAATGACCCTCACGTTGCTTGTCAAAGATGGTGGTCAAGGTTATTTTAGTTTATTAAAATTGAAACTTTGAAAATGTTTCTGTTCATTGAAATTAAATGAAATATTGAGCTAAAAATATAAGAAAAACTTGGCTAAAGGAAACATTGAAATGTTGCAAATAAACTGAAATCAATTTAATGCGCTAAAATTATAATAATAAAATTAAAACAAAAATTAATTAATCTTATATAGCAACATAAAAAAAAATTATACGATGAAAAAAGCATATACCAAATATGCTAAAACGTTTTGCTAAAAATATTTTTTAAACTAAAATCAAACCCATAATAACTCTGTGGTCATTCCCGGTGTAGTAGAATGTTAGTCTGACGCTAGTTTGATTTGCTCAAAAGTGACTCATTTTGTGTGTTTAGTTATTGAAGTAAAAAAAATCTTCAGTATATCTTCTGAATGCTCAAGGAAGCCAGGATAAAAATCTGTTCAATAGTTGACAATAGAGAACCTACAGCAATAGACTTAGGCAATAGGTTAGCAAAAGACATATTTTTAATCCAAATATTTGGTGCGATTATTTGGCTTTAATATTTAATCAGCATTACTTTATCACATGTTATGGTTTGTGAATCCCTCAGATGATGTTTTGGTCTCAAATTTACGAAATATGCCAACTTGCCACTGACTGAAGTTCAAGCAGACGCAACTTGACGTTGTTTGTCTGCAACAAGGCACAAACTAAAGCCACAAACATCATATAAACCACTTGTTTAAAGGCCCACAATGTTTGTTTGTCCGAGAATGTTTTGTAATCCCAGTTTTGCTCTTTTGAAGGTGTTGTTCATTTGTAGGGAGGAGAGGGGGAGGTCCACAGGCCATCTCCATCGGGAAGAATTGTGACAAGTTTGGCATCGTGGTGCATGAACTCGGACACGTCATTGGCTTCTGGCATGAGCACACGCGACCTGACCGGGACAATCATGTTGATATATTTCGAGAAAACATCCAGCCGGGTACAGTAACTCTCTCTCGGATGAACTGCAGTTTGGAATGACTTCCTGTTTAAGCAGGAATTTTAATTTTGACACTGAATAGAGCTTTAAATATCCTTTAAATTCTCAGTTGAAAATGTGATGGGGTCTGTTACTAGTTTTCTGTGTTTTACAGGTCAGGAGTACAACTTCATAAAGATGGAGTCTGATGATGTAGATTCCCTGGGCGAGGGTTATGACTTTGACAGCATCATGCATTACGCCAGAAACACCTTTTCAAGGTTTGCAGTCATAAACTTTTTTTTATTATTATTAAAATGTCTGGTAGTTTAGAGGCCATCTGTATCTAGACCTAAAGTAAAAAGTAAAATAACAAGGTTTAAAATGACAAGTTTTATTTAAATCGTTCGTAATGTCATTCTGACGTAAATTTTCTGAAAAATGTTTGTATTTTCAAAATGAAGTTGGTCATAAAAAAATGTACACATGCTCCCCCCCACCACGTGTTAATGGTGCGTAACGTTCTGTATTATTTTAGACAAACTGATGACACTGCATTTAAATGCACCATGTATCATAATGATATTTTACGAGTTCCTTTGACCTGTCATTTTTTACTCTTGGGTAAACGCGGAGCTCGTCACTGTCCCTTTTTACACAATGTAGGAGAGGCGGGACAAAAACTACATTGACCAACCATTACACTTGTATAACACAACAATGGAGAATTTTGTATCGCTGGTTATTGCATATTTATATTCAGTAACATTCTTCAAAATAAAATACGCGTAAGAAGAAAACGCTCTCAAGCGCCACCAGCTGGTCATTTTCAGAAAAGCACCCGTTATTATTTCAGGCAAAAAGGCTTGGTGAGGACACAATAATCGATTCATTTATTGTTAGGCTGTTGGTCTCTTATGCATTTATGCTATAAAATGTGAGAATGGAGTCCAGAGATTCCACAGCATTCCTAGATTCGTAGTTTGCGTAGCTGTAATTCATAGGCTGGGATTATGCTAATTGTGAATAAGCACGCATGCATGAGATATTAGAATTCATTAACATGCACACGTTTGACTATCAAATCTGACGTTTACGAAGTATTTGTGAATCCGGAGAATAGTTTTCGAGAAGCTCCCTTTTACTCGCAATTCACTGTACTCATATATTTACGAATGTTTCATGAATGAAGCTCAATGTGTGTGGTGATGTCTGACTTTAAAATGTTAAATGTAGATGATGGGGAGGAATCTGAAGACTTGTTATGTTCACATACTGCTGACTAACCTGCTGTTTGTGGCTTGAGAGTGGACATGCAGCCAGATGCTTTGAGGGTCCCGTTGTTTCATCACAAGTACAAGCAGGAAGGAATCCAGACACTGAGCCAAAGTTTAAGAGCAGCTAGATGTTTTTAGGTAGGGAGCGCTCTGTTCTGTTGTTTTCTTGGGTCTCCCATAGTTGCCCTTAAAAGCTTTGGAGTTGCTTGATGTGTTTGTTTGCTGATTATGTTAATGGTGGAGTCATATTGTGATCATTACACAGTGATTGTTGTTTCACTCGACTTTTTTATAGTTCTTGTACAATTCTGTGGTGGTAATTGTTGTGGTTATATTTATTTTCATGTAGCATCACCGTTTAAGTGTATATTCAGCACAAGTAAATGTTGGGCTTCTATCATTCATTTCGATTTATCGGTATATTGCAATAAAAACTGTAAAACATTTCACATATTTAAAAAAATATTTTCCAATTGTCAGAACATTCTCGAAATGTCTGTAGCACAGGGAAGATGGGATGAAGCGATGTTCGGTGACTACGTCTAGAACTTGGTTCGTGAGGACAGTATTAGCGATAAAAGACCAAAACGGATCACTTCTGTAGTTTTGGAAGACAAATTTTTACTAACTGTTATGTTAAACATTAAACATGTTATGTTGTTTTGAGTTCAGTGTTATGCAATTTCTGTGTACCAGTAATAATACCGCAATGTAATTCAGCACGTTAAACTTAAAATGTAAAAAAAGACAATTTAAGCGAAACACGTAAATAAATACGACCTCATGTTGTGTCAATCACATTTACAAACTGCCCTTCAGATATTTTCGTCATAAAAAAATTCATACTGGGTTCGATTTTCTGCGTTTTCCGCATCCGTAGCAAGCATTTTGAGAGGCGTTTTGACAATTCAGAGACACCGGACAAACCAGCCACTCGGACCTTGGACTACCTGGACTTTGATGAAATATATAGGTAGAGGGTGTGGTGATGTGTGAGACTTATAGTAGTTTGGGAAAGTGAAAAGATCACATTATCAGTGGCATTTTTGGTGTTTTAAAAAGTGGCCCCTCTTCGACCGGCCTCGCGTCCAGAAATATTCTCATTGTACGTTTTTTGCCTTCGGCACTGTACAGTCCGGGAATCCTGGAGTCGGGCCAAAACAAATAAAGGCCTTCCAGGCTTTTTGTCCTGGACAATCGCGGTGGTGGAGACCCGTTGCTCTCTGGCATGCGAGGGTGGGCTCCAGGGAGCCGGAGGGCAATGCTTAAAGGGAACAGTTCACCCAAAAATGAAAATCGTGTCATTAATTTACATTTACATTTAGCAGACGCTTTTATCCAAAGCGACTTACAAAGAGTTTAGAAGCAATAAGCGATATGTCATACAGTCATATGTAATACAGTCATTAATATGTCATTAATTCACCTTCAAGAATGTTTTATTGAATGACAGAGCAACGAAGTCACGCAGGTTTGGACAAACGTGAGGATGAGTCAATGGTCCCTTTAAAATCCGCTCTGACTTCTTTGCTGCCCATCGTGGGTGCTGTCGTCAAGGTAACGGGATGTTTGCGATGAGAGAGTTTCAGAATGCGACTGCATATAGTTGACAGATGTCAATCAAACAACAGACATTTTGTGTCTTGTCCCTTCTCTCAGATCTTCTAAAAGGCTTTTAAGATGTGAAAACCTCTCAATTTTGTGTCTCAAAAACTAGGGGCGTCTATCTTGATACCATGCTGCCAAAGTATGATGTTGATGGAGCCCGTCCACCCATCGGACAGCGCACGAGATTGAGCAAAGGGGATATCGCTCAAGCACGAAAACTTTACAAGTGTCCCAGTAAGTGGCCCTTCACATCCCGAGCATCTGCGCTGTAGCACCACTGTTGTCCATCACACTGAACAGCTTTTTGGATTTCCTCCAACGGTGGGGAAACTAAATGACACATCCGTAATGCCATAATGGTTTTCCTGTGAAACCGAAGGGTTGTTTTTGCAATCATCTCCTTAAACCTCAGCGCAGAATGATTTCCCTCTCTCCAGCGAAGCTCATGCCTCAAAACTACAGTAACCTTAGCATCTGCAGAACTGCTACTGTTTTCCATTCAGAGAGTCCGGTTTCCAGGTCAGGCGTCTGTGTGTTTGTCTCAATGTGGCTTCGCTCTGGTTTGTTCACAGGATGTGGAGAGAGCCTTCAGGACAGCACTGGAAACTTCACCTCCCCTGGGTTCCCGAACGGATACGCTGCATATAGTCACTGCATATGGAGGATATCGGTCACGCCCGGTGAGAAAGGTATAAAACACACACAGTATGGAGGCTCGAGGGGTCGCGTATGGAGGTTTAATCACACCTGTGACTATGATGACGATATGTTGTGCGGACAGTTAAGAGTGAAGTTTATATCGGAATGAGAGCACATTTGTGTTCTGTAATATTCTCAGGCCATTTGTCATTGAAGATGATTTGTTTGTTATTATTGTCTCTTATTATCTCATCTCATTGTGCCTAAAACCCTATTCGTTTGATAAAGTACCGATCATGAGATTTGTTCCATGAGCGACTTGGTGAGAGTGTATGCGTAACGAAAGCCTGATATGCACTAATTTTGATTATTAGAGAAACTTAAGGGGCCATTCACATTTGGCGTCTAAAACCGCACGGGAAGCGCAAGCCGTATCGATGCGGCGCCTAGGAAAATGTGCGCGGCGCACCGTACGCGAGGTCATGTGTCTACATTTAAATAACGAACTTGCGCACGCAAAAGACGCAAATGTGAATCGCCCCTTTATCAGTTTAAATTGTCAACAATGTCAGGGTTGACAAAATGTTATGTTATCGTTAACATAACTAACGATATGTTGGTTTCAATAAAAGCTACATTTAAGTGCAATTCAGTTTGTTTCTAATTCTACTGCATAAAAGCTTTTTAAATAATGATAATTAATGGGAACACGCAAATTGATGAATAATATTTTAATTACATAATGACCTTATTTTGTAAATAACTGCTTGACCTTTCTGCTCATCTAGTTTTCAACATTTTGTTTGTTTGTTGTGTGACCTTTTTCTGATATCATTCACGTTGTGAATTATCTGTTGCAATTTGTTGTCGAATATCTGTCTATTTTGTGAAGCTCATCATAATAATAATATCTTTACTACTACTGCTTCCACTATTATTATAATTATTTATAAATGTTATTAATAATAATAATGGTTATTATAAAACCTTTTCATTGCACATAAGAGGCTGTTATATTACACTTATTTTTAAATGGGAAAATTACACTTCATTTAGTTACCTAGAATGATTTATGCTTTTAACTGTATCGTTTCAATTATTAATTTGTTTCTGTTTTTTTATTGGTTAGATCATTCTTAATTTTACGTCAATGGATCTATACAGAAGTCACTTGTGCTGGTACGACCATGTCGAGATCCGTGACGGATATTGGAGAAATGCCCCTTTGATAGGTTCTCACATTTGATCAAATCTTGATTTCTCTGCATTTTGCATGGTTGCATTTTCCCTTTTACACATGTAGATTTTATTGGCATTTTCTTGTATAAGTAATCACTTTTATGAACTAGGGCTGTAGAGTATAGATGAAAAATGTGTCATAGCTTGCTATATAATGCAATATGTTGATGCTTTTTAGCATTGTAAAATAATTTAGAACAATATTACCGTATAAACTGATAATGATGTAACCAACACTGGTCTTTTTGAAGTATTAATATCATTTAAGTATTGCAAACCATTATGATAAGTACACTTGTGTTATTTTGTTCATTTCAATGTATTGTGGCGCGCTGCTTTTTACTGCTTTGGAAAAAGTAATTGGTAACATGTATAACACTAAACAATGGAATATTCTAACAACACGGTAAGTTCTAGAGGAGCTCTGACAGAATTTTGATTGTATTTTTGCCGTAGGCCGCTTTTGTGGAGACCAGCTACCCGAGGCCATCGTGTCCACAGACAGCCGTGTGTGGATAGAGTTTCGTAGCAGCAGTAATTGGGTGGGAAAGGGGTTCTCTGCCGTCTATGAAGGTACCGCCAATCCTGATTCTGTTCTTCACACCTTCCATAAGTTCATCATTTGCTCTACGTGAGGTCTGAACAGACGTGCCATTCGTTCGCCATGTTCTTTTGACACTTTCAGCTATTTGTGGAGGAGAGGTGGAAAGAGACAGTGGACAGATCGAGTCGCCCAATTACCCTGACGACTATCGGCCCAATAAAGTGTGCGTGTGGAAGATCATTGTGCCGCAGGGCTTTCACGTGGGCCTCGGCTTCCAGTCATTTGAGGTGATGTACATTGTTAATGAATCTAATGAGATGTGTTATTCTATAACAAACCCTAGTCTCAGAGCGAACAAACAGAAACAAGGGGCAAAGGTTATGGATTGCGGCTCTAAAGTGAAACACGAAAGTGTTTTACTTACTCAGCTATTTTCTCTAAAATGACTTCCCGTCGACCCTGACAGAATCGGTTCTTTGAGCTTTGTGCTTTCATCCTCAGATTGAGAAACACGATAACTGTGCCTACGACTACCTGGATGTGAGAGACGGCGATTCCGAGAGCAGTCCTCTCCTGGGCCGCTTCTGTGGTTACGGAAAGCCAGAAGACATCAAGAGCAGCTCCAACCAGCTGTGGGTCAAGTTCGTTTCTGATGGTTCTGTAAACAAAGCTGGATTCTCAGCCAACTTCTTCAAAGGTGATGCTTACTTTTACATGTTTTACTTTGAATGTTTATAGTCCAATGGAGTGACAGCAGAGCATCAACTCTTTCACGCTTCTATCCCGCTCCAGAGATCGACGAATGCTCCCGGCCTGATAACGGGTTTTGCGAGCAACGCTGTGTCAACACCCTGGGCAGCTTCTACTGTGCCTGTGAACCCGGTTTTGAGCTCTCGCCCGATCGCCGCAGCTGTACAGGTGAGTGAAATACTTGCACATGTACACACGACACGACACGATGACCCCTATAACACGTGGTGACATTTATTCGTGTATTTAATCGGTGCAGTTTTCAGATGAACTAGAATGCCTGTAAGTGGCTTTAGAGAAAAGCGTCTAACAGATGCATAAGAGGCAAATATCTAAAGAAGCCGAAGGACCCTCGACACCACACGTCACCAATCAACCACACGGAGGAAAACCGGTCCCAATTATATTTATCATTCACTGCTCTCCAATCAGGGTTTGAGGGTTTTTTGATTGGTGACTCGTCATATCGGTTTGTAAGCTTTTGATTACAGTCATTGTTGTTGTAATTGTGCGGGGACATTAGAGTACGTCTTGAGGAAATGACCTCACTGTTTGGTAGGCACCTAAATGTCAATAAGGGACACTAATTAGGTCAATCAAATGGAGGTTTGTCCGGAGTTATTTGACCTTCATTCATAATTATTGTTTGTGTTATCTGGGCAATTGAGCTGAACATTTAGACGTAGATTGTTTTAGACAGTTAAAGCCGCATTGCAATATTTCGACCGAAATTGTGCAGCATCCAAATGGTCCCAGTTGCGTTACAATGGCTCTTTCATCTGACCCCAGCAGCTGCCTGCGGTGGATTCATGACCAACCTCAACGGCTCCTTCACAAGTCCAGGATGGCCGCAGGAATACCCACCCAACAAGAACTGCGTGTGGCAGCTCATCGCTCCCGCGCAGTACCGCATCACGCTGCTTCTCGAAGCCTTTGAGATCGAAGGCAATGATGTGAGTTGGAGATGTGGGGTTTCCTGTTGTCTGACGTGAAACAAGGTCGCCATCGCCATGTGTTGTGAGAGGCCGAAGAAAGAAAATTGATTTTAGAAATGTTTTTGTGTGAGGCAGATTCAAGGTGATCCGTTCAAAAAACAGTTCTATTATAGTTACAGCGTTTTCCTGTCCTTAAAGTCCCAGTGAAATAAAAAATGACCATTCTTATTTCTTCATGAAATATTGCAGCGTGTATAGTAAATAGTTTATCAATGTGGGTCATTTTCTTTTTCAAATTAATGTACCCTCATAATCTTCAGTTGAAATGCACTTCCTTCCTGTAGTGACTATCCATCTCAAATGACGTAAATTAGACGGCTTGGGCGGAGCATCCGTAAACTCCGCCCCTTCAGCTATCAGTCTGCTGCCAGTTTCATTTTAAAATGCAACGGCTGTTTTTACACATCCAATAAATTTGCAGTGAAAAACACAAGCCACGCCCACAAATGTTCACACACTCGGAAACGTGTCAGAATACGGAAGTAAAAAACGATGGCCTGACAGGTCTGTGGCTTTTCAAATGGCATCGAAAGCTATAACTCTAGTTTAAAAGAAGCACCTAAAAAACGTAACGACACTACGCTAATGCTCATTTTAAGGTGTTTATTCATAGCTTTCCTTTCTGTCCGAAGGTTTGTAAGTATGATTATGTTGAGGTGCGAAGCGGTCTGTCCACCGACTCGAAGCTTCACGGGAAATTCTGTGGCACAGAGAAACCAGAGGCCATCACGTCGCAGGCCAACAGCATGTGCGTGGAATTCAAATCGGACAACACCGTGTCCAAGAGAGGCTTCAAAGCTCACTTCTTTTCTGGTGAGCATCAAAACAACCTGCAAATGTATGTTTGTCGATCAAATGAGTAAAAATCATTTCTGTTCAATTCTTAAACATGCCCAAGGTTCAAGTATGGCAACGGCATCTTTGATCATTTCTCCAGTAACCAATTTTTGATCCGCGCGGTTTATTATATGAACCATCAGACGACATTATCTTGGACATATTCTCTTTCTGTGGCAGATGTGGACGAGTGTTCAAGAGAGAATGGAGGCTGCCAGCAGGAGTGCGTGAACACGTTTGGGAGCTACAGCTGTCAATGTCGCAGCGGCTTTGTGCTGCACAGCAATAACCACGACTGCAAAGAAGGTCCATCATTTTACAGTTTAAAAAATTAAACCCCCCAAAAAACACATTCAATCTCATGCCATTCAAAACCTGTTCATGACTCTTTCTTCAGTGAAACACGCAAGAAGATATTTTGAGAAATGTCTCGGTGGTTTTGTCGTACAACGGAATTCAACGGTGCTCAGTGTTGTTTGATCTCCAATGCTCATTGAAATATCTTCTTTCGTGTTCTGCACAAGTGAGAAAGTCATACAGGTGTGGATTGACACAAGGGTGAAGAAATGCCCAAATCATTTTTCATGTGAACTACTCATTTAAGGCAATAAATGGCTGGTGTGTTAAACGGAAAACAGTGTAGAAATGTCAGAGTATAATTTGAAACTTGTGATGAAAATAAAAACCGCTCACAGCATTTGTTCTTCATCATGGCCATTTAATAAGCAGCAATGCCCAACAGAATGCAAGTCTACATGAAAGGGTTCTTCACAGTTATATATACACCTCACGTTGTGAAGGTTTTGAATTTAAAAGTCACACAATCGCCTTTCATATGAACCTTTTTAAAAGGAAAAGGAAATATTTATTCTTACAGATAACAGGGTTTCAACGGGTTTTGGAAAAGTATGGATTTTATTTGATTGTTTTGCAGGCCTGGATTAGTATGGAAAAAGAAAATGGAGTATGGAGAAGTTCAAGACTATTGCCCTATTTGGTTTCCTAAAAAAAGTTTGGAGTATGTTTCGAGCGCTGCCAAAAGATCGGCGCTATATTTTATTTCAATCTGGTAATATTTATATAAAAATATAAATTGACCATGTTTACTCATCACTGATAAGACATGGTTTTAGCTGTTGTTATCTAATTTGCACTCCAATTGTTCTAAAATGCACATATGCAGCTCAAGAAAATCTTTTTTGTTTGGGACAAACTCAGTTTTTGGACATCACTATATCTTAAATCCTGCGTACAGCCCGGATTGAACGCCGTAAGATTTTGAAAGAAGCCAAGTTAATGGACTTAAGTTGCCTTTTCATGTTCATTAATGAATTATATTTCACCAATCCTTCGGTTGCTGTGGGTTAAAGGTTTACAGTTTACAGGTCAAAGGTTGCACTAGTCTCCAATAAAATGTGCATTGAACATGTCTTGGTTTGGTGTTAATTGATTCGTATGAGGTATAGCTACAACAATCTACTGATTATTATAATAATATACACGCGAGCAGTTCGACCTTTAAAACCACTATGTAAAAGATGGTCTGAAAAATCTTCAGGGAAGTGTAGGAACCCGGAGATAATCTGTGCTGCTTTTGTGCTTTCAGTGGGCTGTGACCAGGTCATCACCAGCGTCTCCGGTATCATCACCAGTCCAAACTGGCCTGATAAATACCCCAGCAAGAAAACCTGCACCTGGACCCTGTCCACCACCCCGGGCCACCGCATTAACCTCGTACTGATATCATTCACCATGACAACATTAGTCTTTAAAAGTTATAGGATCGTAGCAAAAGGTTGTTGGTGCAAACCTAGGGACAATCCTTAACTATCACTCTGCAGTAACTAGTAACATGACGTCATTTCGTAGAGATTCCTCAGGTGTTTAATGCAAAAAATGTTCTCTCTCTCCTAGGCATTTGTTGAGATCGCCATGGAAGCACACGAGGAGTGTGCCTACGACCATTTGGAGATATATGACGGCCTAAACAGCAAGGCGCCCAGTTTGGGACGCTTTTGTTGTGGCAGTAAGAAGCCATTACCGGTGGTTTCCAGTGGCGACAGTATGTTCCTGCGCTTCTTTTCGGATGGCTCGGTACAGAAGAGAGGCTTTAAGGCGTCTCATTCTGCAGGTATTTCTTCAGGTGTACCGTCTGACGTGATCTCAGGTTGCTTATATTAAAACGTTGCCTCTGGTCGATGTTAATCTTTTCTCTGTGTTCTCAGAGTGTGGTGGTAGTTTAAAGGCGGAGATAAAGACAGAGGATCTCTATTCCCACGCTGCGTTCGGTGACAACAACTATCCCGGAGCGTCCGACTGCCAATGGGTGATTTCTGCGGAGAAGGGCTACGGCGTGGAGCTCGTCTTCCAGACCTTTGAAATAGAGGAAGAAGCCGACTGCGGTTACGACTACGTTGAGTTGTTCGATGGGGCAGATGTCAAAGCGCCCAGGCTGGGACGCTACTGTGGTTCTGGGGTAAAGCCAATATTACACGAGCGTTTCAGAGCACTTCATAGGTTTGATTCTTCACATGAAGGTTTGATTATAGTGAGACAGTAAAATGAGATCAAAATCAATGGAAATAACATGGAATGACATACGATATTTCTGAGTGAACTAGCCATATAATAGGCCTAAAAGGAATTTGTGACTAGCTATTGGCCAGTCAGCATTCACCACAAGGCTTGTTTGATTTATAAGTGCAGTAAATGCATGCTATTGAATTCATAGGTTTCAATCCTTTTGTTCTTGCGTATCTGTTTTAGCCTCCAGAGGAGATCCATTCAGCCGGCGATGCCATCGTCATCAAATTTCATTCGGACGACACCATCAACAAGAAAGGTTTTCATGTTCGGCTCACAAGCACCAAGTTTCAGGACACCCTGCACAGCAGTAAGTAGGTTTTTCACAACAGAAGAGCTTCAGAGAACACGCATCTGAAATAGTGATGCCACTTTTGATCACTCTTCCACGAGAGGAAATTCAAACAGAAAGCCTGATCTCAACACATCGCCCCAAAATATCCACTGGAAACTTCGAACTGGAACATTAGACTGGCTGAGCTCTCAGTACGGAGCGCCTTGCATCTTCAGGAAAGTGTCGTTGATGGATGTCTGCTTCCATTCCCTCCCATCTAAGACGATTATTTTATTTTAAAAATCAAATTCGTATCTTTTTATTACCACACATATACAGTAGGATGCTGTTGAGTTTGGCAGTGTATATAATATCATTCAGTGATAATGACTATATATATTTTGTAAAAAGCACTTCTAGCGCTGTTTCTTACACAAGAGCTGTATATGATCATTCAGACTGCACTGATTTAAATTATGACTAGATCTTGCCCATCTCAAATGATAAACTGGAGAACAAACATGTTAATGAACCAATAAACATGGTTTGAGATGAAACCGTTTATTTTTATTTCTCGTTTTGCATACCTTACAATGGTCTGTATGTAACATATGTCCGTTTGGGAAAGGAAATGGTGACATGATCTGATGTCCTTATCTTTATCTTTAGTGCTGTGTGCATTGAGGATCTTTTATTTCTTCAGTCCTAATTGTAAATAACTGATGGAGTCATTCATTGTGCTGGTGAATTGTACTCGACTTGATGACTCACTTTAAGTCAAAACATTCTCCATTCAATTATAATGTTTGTGTGACAAAGGTTTTTTTATCTCAATAATTTAATCCTGCACCTCTAGAGTGCAACGCAATCGCGCCCCCTTGTGGTCAATGCTGGCACTTACACTATGAAACAAAGAGATGATTTAAAAGTAAAACATGTTCATAATTTATTCACCGGTGTCATTCAACACCTGTATCTGACTCTTTCTCTATATGCAACACAAAAAAAGAAGATATTTAGAAAAATGTCTATTTTTTGTATGTTCTGCAGAAGAACGTCTGAAGATTTGGAATGACTTCAGGTTTGAATGAACACATGTTTATTTTGGTAGAAATATACCTTTGCATGAGGTGGGAAAGATAAATCTGTGTCGGACAGTAAAATATTGAGTATTGAAGTTTCACTCATTTTGTTCATTTTTATTGATATTTGATATGTATTTTACACGTCTATATAAAATTACATAAAACCGTGAAGCCCATAAAATATTGGAGGGTCCGTTCTGGACAAAAACGTGTGCGTAGCATATTTTCACATAAGACTTTTCTGTCCTTGAATTTTTTCCCTTGTATGAACCTTTTTTAAAGCTGCTGTAAACTTTCCTTGATTGTCAAACAGGTCTTCATTTGTCAAATTCCGCCTTAATCGCATCGCATCGCATTAGCAGGGCGCCGCTTCCTGTTCTCTGATTGGCTAATGCGTGCAGGTCGATAATATTCGGCTCTCACTAAATCCTTGATGTTTCGAGTCTGACGTCATCACGCACACTGTTTTTTGGCAATTTTAACAATCATAGGTAGTTTAAATGGTTAGAATAAGGTGAAATCATACCTGTGGTTAAAATTCACAGGGGCGTGGCCTATTTACTCACTAAATCCTTGGTGTTTCGAGTCAGATCCGTGGGCGTGGCTTGTTGGTTTTGACCAAATCCTTGGCGTTTCAAGTGTTACGTAACATTAACCCTAACCTTTTTCTACCCATCTCAATGATTGTTCAAACTGCCAAGAAACACGTTTGCGTAATAACGTCAAACTCGAAACATTGAGTATTGTTTACTTGACTAAATAGGCCACGCCCCTGCCAATTAAAACCTTTTCACCTAGTTATCTCTCAGGCAGTAGGAAATATGGACTTTTAGACGTATTAAAAGTATTTACAGCAGCTTTGAGGAAAACATTGTCATTAACCTGCTATACAACACATCACCAGCAGCATTATCGAGTACATAATAATGCTGTTTCTCAACTTCACAGATCGTGTCTAACTAGGTCCAGCCCAGACTATACGATTATTATACACGATGGATATGAAACCTTGAGTCAGATTTTAGGTAGGAACACTTTAAGCGGCTCGTTTTCGTGCACTTTGTCCAGGAAGCCCAGGTTAAAGTAAGGGTAGAGGGTCTCGGTGAAGGGGTCTTTAAAGGTGTAGAGATGCGTCATGCTCTCGGCATTATAGAAGGACACTAGTCCTCTCTTGTAATCCAGATAGACACCGATCCTCGCCAGCGGCTCCTCCAGGGACAGCACAGTCGGAGGAGATGTTCCCGCCATGTACTGAACTCCGTACGACAGCGAAAGCGTCCAGAAGCCGTTGGCGGGCATCGTGTTGATGACGCCTTTCCTCGAGACGGATTCACGAGCGACTCCCACCGTCCACACGGTGCTGCTGTACACCTCCACCTCCCAGTAATGTCGACCCTTCGTGAAGCCCTGACTGCCCAGCAGAGACAGAGCGGCGTTGAATCTCTGTGGGTTGTCCAGCACGGCGTTGTTGAAGGTCTGATAGCGCACGCACGTGAGCGATGACGTAAGGCTCAGCCAGGGATTGGCCGTTATGGAGTTAAACGTTATGACGGAGGGAACTAGCGGGAAAAAGAAGGTAAAGTTAGTAAATGCGTAATAGAGATGTTTGTGTTTACTTTTCCTGTTTTTACTCGACTTTTGCACTTTATATGCACGTAAAAACTACGTAACTTAAAGTCCCCCGTGAACCGGAAGTTTGCGATAGTTTTTACCACCTTATTTTGAAAATAGTGGGTGTGCCGTTCGTCTTTCTGTGCGATTTGGTAGGATGTATAAAAACAGCCGTCGCATTTTGAAATGGAACTCGCAGCAGACTGACAGTTGAAGGGGAGGAGTTAGCGGATGCTCCGCCCAAGCCATCTAACATACGTCATTTGTGATGGATCATTAAAGGACGAAAGTGCATTTTCAGATTTGAACTATGAGCGCAAACTCACATTGATAAACTATTCACAATAAACGCTGCAGTATTTCATGAAAAAATAGGCATTGTCATTTTTTATTTCACTGGGACTTTAAAGTAATTTTTACTTTGAATACTTGTAATAATTCATATATATATATACTTCCAATACTTATGATTCTTATGATGCGGCTTTGTCTGGAATGCGCCATTAAAACTACAGAATACAGCATGCATGACCTTACTATAGTGTAGGAAGTATACTACAGTTATGCTACCGCATTTCTCATGCGGGAAATTATTCGTTTTCTGTTGTCGCAGTTGTTGTTGTTTTAGGACAACTAGTCTCATGCCATAGTCAGAATGAGACGGTTCTCGCACCTGGATAGATGCTTCCCTTCAGAGACTTCCAAACTCTGTACTGCAGTGGCCCTGCGAAGCGGCCCTCGCACAGGCTGGGCGGCGTCAGTGTCGGCTTCTCGAACTTCCGTGGCTGTCTGCTTAAAACAACAAAAAGCCAGACACGAAAACATTCATGCGCTTGCTCCTGAGGAAATGGAAAACTGACAGATCCAGAGTATTCACTCACCTTTGCAGCAGGCCCTTCATAGTCTGCAAGAAAAGAAACAACAAAAGGCAGATTGATCAAGTTTGAGATGCTTTCCGGATGAGGTCAGCGTTGGAAACTAAGCTACGCCTCCCCCTTTCATCCCCGACTCTGGAAAATCCCCTCGTGCTGCACTAATGGCATTATCTTCCTATTGCACGGATGACATCATTATTGCATCCTGTGTCGACCGTGTGATCGCTCGCAGAGATTTGGATTTACCACTCAGCTTTTTTTCGAAAGAATCCCTTAGGAGCATTTTAATAAGCCGTACGCTGCTGAACAGGTGATGCGTGCGTGCGTATGCTGTATGTGCTCACCCTGAGCAGCGTGTACGGGTCCTGTTCACTCAGTTTGTCCTCGATGTCATTGATAGCTCTGCGCAGGCGAGAGATCTCCACGCTGAGCAGGGCCTTGTGCTCGTCCAGTCTTATCAGCTCTCTGCGCTCCTCCGTCTTCAGCTTCACCTGCAGGAGTTTCTCCTCCTGGTACAGGACCTGATGGAGCTCGCTAAACTGCGCCTCGATTCTCTGCTTCAGATCTGCCGTGTGGTCCTGCATGCAAAGGAGCAGAATGTGTGCAGTAGATCATTTTGTATTATACTGACTTTGTAATGTCACCATGGCTCAATTGGTAAAGCATTGTGTTGTTTTGATTCGCAACGTAGCCCTCGTACCGATGAAACGCTGGTTAAACCGAAAGATGTAAATCACTGTTGGCTGTTGGTTAATATTCAATAGATCATAATCGATCTAGAATCAAGTTCATACCGATTCATGTTTGACTTCATGCTTTTGATTTGAGGGGTATTTTGCAACAAGTTGACAGACTGCCAAAACGTTCAAGTAAATCAAAACCCGTAGCTCTGTGGTAGGCTGTACGAGATCATTTTTACTGCGCTTATGCTTTTTGTTGTCCTTATGTTGTGCCATTGTTTCCCTCATCTGTAAGTGGCTTCGGATAAAAGCGTCTGCTAAATGACTACATGTAAATGGATAGTTTACGCAAAAATGACATTTATTTCAAACCTGTATGACTTTGGGTCTTTTGCGGGACACGAACGAATATATTTCACAGAATGTCGGCAACCGGACAACACTGGCCCCCATTGACTTCCGTATAACACAAAACCATTTCTCAAAGTATCTTCTTTTGTGTTCCACAGAAGAAAGAGTCCCACGCAGGTTTTGCACCAGGATGCACAAACAACGTTTCCATACCTTTAGTTTCTTCACCTCTTCCTCCGTCTCTCTTTCGCACTCCAGAGCGGTGTTGAGCTCCACGTGAAGGGCACCTGCAGAAGCGCTGAGAGAAGCCTGTTGAACGCAACGACAGTGACGCAAAGAGCTGGAGAACGTTCTGTTGCAATTGTCAACGATACAGCTGCGGTCTTACCCGATATCTCTCCTGCGCCTCTTCCACGCACACCAGCGTGTGAGATCTGTGGTCCTGTGAGATCCCGCACACCAGACACACCAGCTCCTGGTCTTCCTCGCAGTACAGTTTCAGCTCTTCTCTGTGTCGGCCGCAGAGCGGGTTCGGGGGCGCCGTCTCGCCCGCTCCACCTCCGCTCTCCTCTATCCCCTGGCAGTAGCTCTCCACGATATTGGCCACGATACGGTTGGGACGGTAGCTCTGGCCGGGAAAGACTTTCCGGCATTGTGGACAGGAACCAGATCCGCACTGCGCTTTGCTCCGAGGACCGTTCCAGTAACTGGTAATGCAGGCCTCGCAGAAGGTATGGTCGCAGGGCAAAGAAACGGGGCGCTTGAAGAGATCCAGACAGATGGAACAGGTGAGGTCCCTGCTTAGACGCTGCGCGGAGCTCTTGGACACCCGAGGGCGGATTTCGGCTCTCTGTTTTTGCTTGTCCATCTTGTCCGGCGTGGGAAGACTGTTGGACATGTCCTCCGTTCGGTGCACTTCTTTTGCTGTTGCTCTGTTCTGTGATCTTGAGTGCTGTTGGTCTCGTCGTCTCGTCCCTCCGTTTTCTCTCCGGCCCTTTCCTGTTGACTCTGGGAATGAATAGGGGAGCCGAGGGGGCGGCTCTTGTCTCTGGCACGATCCTGCAGAGAGTTGGCTGGAGTTGCACGGCCCCCTGCTCTACTTGACTTGACGTCAGACCCACAGGCAGAAAACTGAGAATCTGGAGGTCTCAATTTATGTTTAGAGAACTTTTTTTGAGAAATGTTTTATGCCATTCATGTGACTCTGAGTACGTCAGCGCAAATACTTTGTGAGCAGAACCACATGTGCCCTACTTTCGTTCTTTTTTTCTTTTCAAGCTTAAATAAAATGTGTAAAATTGTTAAGTGTTCTACATTCAACATCTATGCTACACAGTAAAGGACCTTTCCTGTTTTAATACGGTATGACAAGTATAAACAGAAAGTTCCACCCAACTTCATTGTCATTTTATATTTTTTAAATAAACATTTGCATTGTTGTTGCACGGCTTAACAATATTACACATGTTTGGACACCGAAGTGCTCAATGGAGTGAACTTTGTGCCTTCCACTATACGGGCAAATGAAACAATAACCAAGTTCTTTTAAAGTATAAAAGTAGTTTGAAACAGCTGGTCTGCTGCTGAGGCAGATGTTTATCATGTTGAAAGTCATGTTATGGCGTGCACACGCCCTGCAGCGGCGCTGAGAGTTTGGCAGCTGTTATCTCAAGGGATCACAGACAGACAAGAAAGAGATGGAGTTTGACTCCCTCCTACACACTCTCTAGGATCGCCTACACTTCCTTCCTGTTCCCTCGTATTGTTCAATTTCATATATCCTGCCCCCATCCACATTCCCAGAAATAAAGACAAAGAACGTCTCAAGTTTGACCGATCGCACGTTTGGATAAACGCAGACCGTTCTGGAGCGTCTCTCGTGGCACACACACAGCTTTGAGAGACAACACCTCAGAACGGATTCAGGTCAAGTCCGCGCTCCGCAGTGGTGGTGTCTAACTCAGGAAACTTGGCAATCGTGATGGGGGCTTTTAAATCTGAGACTCTTCACTTGTTTACTAGCAGTGGGAAATTCCCTGGTTCTGATGGGTGGAACTGGAGTTTTGGGGCCGAAGTGGGAACTCGGAGAGCCGCATTGGCATTCAGATAGATGCGAGTCCTGCGGCGGAGAAATACACCTCCAATGCCACAAGTGCGGAGTGGACTCCTGCTTATTATGATTGGTTCAAGAGCTGTCAATCAACAGCATGCAACCCAACACCCCCCCCAACACACAAACACATGCACGTTTTCACATCATGACTCATCATTCCATTCTACAGACATCAATGCTCTATTACTCTGACTTCATCTGTTACAACCTGCCATTCATTTCTGCTTATACAGTATACGGTCTAAAAATGTAAGACTTTGTATTGTTTTTCTTTTAAATAAGATTAAATTGAGTAAAAATAACGTTTGTTTCTATAGGCTTCTAATCAAAGCTGATTCCAAGAAACTTCATATCGAACTGGAAAGTGCAAAGGAAGAGCAATATCTCCAACAATGTTTGGACACATATTTCTAATTCTTGAATAATTACTACACATGTCATTTTAATGACACAAGACTGAACTACTTGTGGTTAAAAATGAACACGCATTTGTCCAACAACT
This sequence comes from Triplophysa siluroides, assembly GCA_006030095.1. Taxonomy (NCBI): domain Eukaryota; kingdom Metazoa; phylum Chordata; class Actinopteri; order Cypriniformes; family Nemacheilidae; genus Triplophysa; species Triplophysa siluroides. The sequence continues at coordinate 3,049,873 of VCII01000020.1, forward strand.
GGACTGTTTGAATTGCGAAAATATATTTTATATATTATTGGTCAACTACCCCAAACAATCTGCATTAGAAACTTGGGCCACGACTTCATCATTTTGTTTTTGGCAAAATATGTCAAGGTTAATATGTGGCACAAATTGTTACCTCAATTAAATAATTGAAAATGGAAATAAAATGAATCTTAATAGTTGACATTTGTTGGACACCAGTTAGAACATGTGTGTGTGTTTTATTGATATGTTATGCTCTACATATTTTAGCATACTTACATTACATTAACAAATGTCAAAGTGAATAACTGTAATACTTCAATGTTACTTTAATATGATCCTTTTCAGTTGTTTGTAGGAAATGGCGCCATCTTCCGGCCAAAAGCTGCAACTTCACAGTTCAGAGTATCAAGACGATGTAAAATGTTTGTAGGATGTTTAAAAGGAGCCTCCAACACAGGACTTGTGTGAACTGTAAAAATATGATCTTATACCATAATAGACATATTAATTATTCTCTATACCGAGACAATTCTTCAGCAAGAATTTATTTGTGTAAAATATCATCAGTAATAATAAATAAATGAACTACGCGCTCTGAGAGTTTGTGTTTTCTTTGTGTAGTAAAAATAAATTCACTTTTGTTTTAACATACACACATTCATAAGAAAGATGTTCAGTCATCCAACATTTCGTATCAACCCTTTAAATGGTCTTAGAAACAAACTGCTTCTTTGGTAACATTAAAAGAAGATGAATGACAAAGAACCGACGCTGTAATAAATCCTACTGTGGACAAACAGATCGTATAAAGTACCGCGAGAGTGACTCTTGAGTGATGCTTTCGAACCGCTCTCGCGGTATCTTGATGTCACACACTGATAATTCTGCGCAGCGCCTCCCCAATGTCTACAGTTCCGCCTTTATGGGCGGCGTCAACGCGGGAGAGGAAGTGACGTAGGGAACAGCGGTCCAGTTTATGAAAGTACCCGCAAAAGAGCGCGCACTTGCATTTCGAGCCTCGAAGACGAGCAGTTCAAACGTCCGTGTTTCCTTTAGGGACCGAGTGCGTCGATTAAAGCGCTGTTTGCTAAACTTGGACCCGTGCAAGCGGTTGAAAGCGTTAAACTAGGCCGCGCTCGTGTCGTGAAAACAGGAGTTTACAAGTTAACTTTGTATCCCTACAAGAAGCGCAATGTTTGAGGCTCGTCTCGTTCAAGGATCCATCCTAAAGAAGGTTCTCGAGGCTCTGAAGGACCTCATCACCGAGGCCTGCTGGGATGTCAGCTCGTCGGGCATCTCTCTGCAGAGCATGGACTCATCCCATGTGTCTCTGGTGCAGCTCACACTCCGGAGCGACGGGTTCGACTCTTACCGCTGCGACAGAAACCTCGCCATGGGTGTCAACTTGAGCAGGTGACCACGGAATCGGTGTTAATTCGGTTTAAACTTGTTTTAAGTCATTGTTGTCTCTATCACCCTCGTAGTTGCTTTGAGAACTAAAGTGGACGTGTCTACGCATGCCCGCGCGCCCTAGTTAAAATGAGCGCGTGTTTTATAGTTAGTCAAGCATGGAACTTTTTGTTGGCGTGTTAACATTTGTGTTACTATAGTTTAATAACCAATGTCATGTCAAACTATGGCATCGTTAAGATTTGTCTGTGGTATTTGGCGCGCAAAGTGCTCCTGTGTTCTTCCCGCACTGCTGCTAGTGACGTCATTTACGCGCGTTGAAGATGGCGGGAAAGAGCCGGCGCGCAGAATGACACACAGTTACACAAAGAAAGCTCTGCAGGAAAATAACTTTGAAAAAGTTTATACAAGCCACTTCTTAAATTATTCATGATGACGTTTGCATGGGCAGATGTTTCGTGTAACCGATCTGTTGTTAAACATGCATGTTTATTATATGCAACATTACGCAGTTGTTGTTCTGATGACGTCGTTCTTGTTTTCTAGCATGTCAAAGATTCTGAAGTGCGCTGGAAATGAAGATATCATCACGCTCAGAGCTGAAGACAACGCAGATTCTCTGGCACTGGTCTTTGAAACTCTCAGTGAGTTGCATGTGTTGTTGATGCATCACTATAAACCAATGCTTCATTCATGCAAAGCTATTAAAACACGTTTTGGAGACGTTAACGTTGTCATCAACCCTTTTTCAGATCAAGAGAAAGTGTCGGATTATGAGATGAAGTTGATGGACTTGGATGTGGAGCAGCTTGGGATTCCAGTAAGACCTTTGTTCTTTATATCCGTGTTCTTTTCGATGTATACACGCGTGTTTAAATGCACATGTTCTGTCCCTTCGCAGGAGCAGGAATACAGCTGCGTGGTAAAGATGCCCTCTGGGGAGTTTGCCAGAATCTGCAGAGATCTGTCACAGATCGGCGACGCTGTCATGATCTCCTGCGCCAAGGACGGCGTGAAGTTCTCAGCCAGCGGAGAGCTGGGCACGGGCAACATCAAGCTTTCACAGACCAGCAACGTCGACAAGGAGGATGAAGCGGTACGGCTTAGTATTAGCTTCTTCGACAGAACTGAATCGGGCCAAATGTGCACGAGTCGACTAACAGGCACTTCTGCGTTTGCTTACAGGTGACGATTGAGATGAACGAACCAGTGCAGCTCATTTTCGCCCTGAACTACCTGAACTTCTTCACCAAAGCCACGCCCCTGTCCAAGACGGTCACGCTGAGCATGTCCGCAGACATCCCACTCGGTATGAACAAATCCACTTGTTCTTTCCTGTCCTAATCGTCTTCATACTTGTACTAAAAATGTCTCCTTTTTTATTCAAACAGTGGTTGAATACAAAATTGCGGACATGGGACACGTCAAATACTACCTGGCCCCCAAGATCGACGAAGAGTCCTCATAAACACCCATCATCAGGGTTTTCTTGCGCACACCAGAAATGATTTGGACAGATGTTTCGGGAAAATGCATTTTACTCCTCAGTGTCTGCTGTGCTTACCATATCAATGGATTTCTGTGTCCATCTGAGCCATGTTGCACGATTGGCCGAAAGCGTTGGTGCACTTATGGTAGTTTGCTCGTCAGCTTTACCAGCCACTGTGGGGTGAATCTGGACTGCTCATAGAAGCCTGTACGGATGTTACTTTGGTTTGCTCCCGTTTCTTTGTATCCCCTCCGTCTTGACTCCATTCAACTGCTCACTGCCTGTAGATACTTGTCTGTAAATATCTTAATTGGACACAGTTCATCAGCTACCATTAATAAATCTTTTTTGTAATGATTGTGTCTGAGATCATTTGCTTTTTGATGACTGGCATTTGATGACCTGTTTTTTTCTAGGAATTAAAATATTCAATCATTATCTCATTACATGTAGTAATTTATAGTTGGAAACGTTTACGGTTTGAGACATTCCATGATTTGCCACTAGGGGGCGCCAAAGGACCACGTGTAGTGACGTATCAATCAAGGTTGGGTAATACGAGGAAGTTCAATATTTTCGTTTTCAGATAACATCTTTTTTCGAAGTGCGCAAGATTTAGGATGTGTCCGAGGTGCGTCCCGATATGGCTGCATACGTCATCAAGCCTGTCTTCAGTCATTTAGCCTCATAAGACGTATTTACATCTTTAAAGGAAATAAACATTTACATTTAGTATGCTTTGATCCAAATCGACTCGCAAAGAATTAAAGTAGCAATAAGCGATATGTCATACAGGAGCAATAGGTGCCAATACAAAGCTAGACCACTACCCGTTGAGAGAAAGAGGCTTATTTTCCTTTTTTTCATTTGTCAAGTATTCACAGAAGAGAGTTTTTAAGTCGTTTTTTAATGTGAGAGATGTGGTTGACCGGACCGAGTTAGGAAGACACTTCCACCAGGAAGCGGTTGTGAAGGAGAATAAACCTCGATGACGTAGGCGGGCTTCGAAGTGTGAATGTCAAAAAGAAGCGTTTAAATGTATTTTATTGAGCAGCTGTGGTGTTGAAAAGCTCCTGAAGGTCTTTGTTCAGCAGTCCCGTTTGTTACTGCAATTGTTCCGTTTCTCTGATCTGATGCATTTAAATTGAGGTGCTGGGTTTCTAAATCTTTGCTATCTGGCAACCGTTCTAGTATGTAAATGCAGCAGTATAATTATTAGTGGAAAAAAAACATGTTTTTTCTTGTGTTTACTTCTGCATTCACTTTTCTTTTATAATGGCGGTGTTTGGGCAGGTTATAACCACGCCCCTCCACTCATCTGGAACTCCACGCGAGTGCTCTGAAAACTGCTGCTCTGATAGATACACTGAATGCTTTTTGATTTAAAGTTAATAGTCTAATAGTAGGCTATGTGTGTCAGGCAACAATCTGTCCAACATTCATAATATTTTACAACATTTAATAAAAGCCCAGACTGAGAGGTTTGTGTTTAAAGATTTTTATTAATACTTTATTTTCCATTTATTTATTATAACTTGTTATTTACAGTTAATAACACTAACATTTTCTTTAGTGGTAAAACATACTTAAAGTTTTATATTGCTATGATCATATAGGATTTATGTATGGATGTAGTACATATTTATACATTTGAAGTATGGTTTACAGGTAGGAGAGGATTAGACATCTTTGCTGGATAGAAATCCACACATTATTACATGATTCTGCATTTGTTCTGTATCCTGTCGAAAGCATTACGCTGAGGTTTCACAGTCATATTTCTGTCGGTCTGCATACTGAAAATGACGTCCATGAGCTCCTTCACCTGTTGACTGTTTTTCTTGTTGTTGTTAAATGCGCAACACCTCGAGTGACAGGTTCGAATCAGCTTCTGAAGTTCTTCGTCGGTTTCATCGATGTAATCATTCAAAGTCTTCCGTTTCAGTTTCTCTTTATTGGTAAAAAGAATCACAGTTTTTGCCGTCATGTCCTCACCAAACTCTTTCTTCAAGCGTGGCAGAACCTCTCTCTCTCCATCTGTGAAACGGCCGAGCTCCATCACCAGTAAATACACAACAGGCCCGTGCTGAATGAGATCTTTACATGATCTCAGCTGTTCCTCTTGCTTTTTAAGATCTTCACTAAAGAAATCTGGGGTGTCTACGACTCTGATCTTTACTCCACAGACTGTTACTTCTTCTTTCTGGCACACCTGCGTTACCGGCACAGAACTGGCGTGAGACTCAAAACGTCGCTCTCCCAGGATGGTGTTTCCTGTAGCGCTCCTCCCACTTCCTGTCTGTCCCAGCAGCACAATGGTCAAGAAGGAGGCACTGATGCGCTCCGGCGGATGCTCCTGATGAACCAACACTTCTGTTTGTTTTTCACCTCGATGATTAGAAGAAGTCATGATTATTTATTTGGACCCTAGAAATGTTGAATGCTGTATGTTCTTAAAAGGTAGTTGAGGAAGTTGTTACCTGGCATGTTTGATGTTGGTTTCACAAACATTTTTGAACAATTTTCATCTGGCTCACTGAAGTTAACGGCTGGGACTCTGAGACTGTCGCTGCCTGTTCTAATAGTAAAAGAAGAAAACCCCAAATGCATTATTCCTATTTGATGCTTTGTGATGGATGTGCCCATCCATATTAACATCACACCTGGTCATAACTACATATCTCACCTTACTCCAGCATGTTTTGAAGCCTGATCCCTCTGCATGATCTCCATTGTGTATTTCATCAGTTCTTTAACCAGTTTGTTTTCTGTTACGTCTTTGTTATAACGACAAACTTTGTTTTCACACTCACTCAGAAGCTTTTTAGTGAAGATCAACTTAGAATTGTCAAGTGAAGGTTTTTCACTGTCAAGCAACAAAATGGTTTTTCCTCCTATGTGCTCTCCAAAGCTCCTCTTCAAACGTAGAAACATCACTGTCTCATGAGACACATCATGTCCCTGCAGAATCAAGAGGAACACACGAGGACCCGTGTACGACGGCTTCATCTCTTCCATCATGTGTTCTTCTGGGTTTAGAGAGTCTGAAGTTTTGATAAGTAAGAAACTCTGATCTTCTACTTTTCCTGTATATGTCTCACAGTCTTCTGACTTGAATCGCTTTTCCTCGAGAATGATGTTTCCTATCAGACACTTGTCATCGTTGTTCTTTCCCAGCAACACCACTGTGATGTGTGCAGGTGGCCGAGCTTCTTCCCCTGAGAGGAATTCAATAATTCACAACGTGTTGATAACATACAACCTCATGTATAAGCAAATGACTTAAGATATTAAAGTGATAGTTCACCGAAAAATGAAAACTCTCTCATCATTTATTTAGCGTCATGTCATACCTGTATATACTACTTTGTTCTGATGAACACAGAGAAAGATATTTAGAAGAATGTTAGCATTTTCAATTCTGTGAAAGATCAGTGACTGCCATTGTAGGAAAATGAAATGGTAGTCAAAAGTGGCTTTTAACATTCATCAATCACTATGTTCTCTGCAAATCTGTTCTGGTTTTCTTGTGTCTGTCATTTAAGTAAATGTGTTGTAGTTTAATACAGTTGAAGTTCTAGTAGTTTTAGTTCAAGCAGACCAATGTATTTGTCTTGAAGACGGTGTGTGTACATTAACGTCAGTTTAATGTATTGCAGGTTGGGCTGCCAAACGATTAATCGCATCCATGATAAAAGTTTTTGTTTACACAATATACTGTATATCTGTGTACTGTGCATATTTATTTTGTATTTATTAACACCTACACATAGATGCAAATATTTAAGACAAATCTAAAAATGAATAAACATTTATATATCATTTCAATCATTGGTCATTTTAAATAAATACATGTAAATATTTCCTAAATATGTTTTCCTGTGCATGTGTTTGTTTTTATAAATACAAAAATTAATATGCAAAGTACATAGACGTATTTAGTAAACATTAGCTTTTATTCTGATTGCGATTAATCGCGATGAATCGTTTGACAGCCATTAATGCTGGGCATAGATATGATTCTTGTTATTAAACCAACATATTTACTGTAGTGAAAAGTCAAACAAAAGAACGGTTGAATTGCTCATTTGTTGAATAATAGAGGAAGAACAAAGTGCATCATATATACCATTGCTTTCATCTGTCTGCTTCATCTTCATTAGTCCAACGTGATCAACCTCCTCGTACACGCTACAGGAATTAAAAGACAGGTTTAGTTTTACAAAAGAGAAAACACTAGAGGTCAAAGTCTTGTGTTACTCAATTTCACCACAGTCAAACGTCTGCTATATAAAGTTGTGTATGTGTGTGTTTCACATGTCTTACTGCTCTTCAGATGCAGAGTTTGGTTCCATCTTGTCCCACATCTCCATTAACTCTTTCACCAGCTCAGATTCTTTCATGCCTTGATTCTTCTTATAAACACAAACTCTCTTTGGAACTTTTTTCAGAACTTATCGCTCGCTCATATGGATCTCCAGGACGTTCCTCTTCACGTCTTACCAGTACAACGATTGTATGTTCAACCATTTTCTCTCCAAATCTTTCCTTCAGATAGTCGAACATCTTCATTTCATCCTCTGAGATCTTGTTATCTTCTAGCACCAGGAGAAACACACGTGGCTCTGGATATGATGGGATCGGCAAGTGGAGATTATCTGGAGTTTTGATAACGCAGATCGACCGATCGTCTACTTGTTTCACCTTTCTGGGCCTTTCTTTTCCAGCACCAGCAGCAGCATCCCAAAAGGCCAAGCATGTGTTGTAGATTGATGTAGGCTGCTGGACTTTTGCGGTCTCCCCTATACCAAAAATGAAAATAGTTCACTCGTGATGCTGAGAGTTCAAGTATAACAATTGTATTAAAGGCAGGGTGGGTGATCCTGTCCAGAAAATTATGTTGTTTGGAAATCTCTTTACATTCTGATAGCAATCAAGAATTTAAGTGCTGTGCCAATGTAGGGAGAATGGCGGACAATCAGCAACAATCAAACTTTACTGCGGAACCAACAACAAGTAAATATACAAAACGAAAGTCAGTATTTGAAAAGCAGTGTCTAAAAAACGCCTGGATCATGACTCGAATCAACATCGGTTCAGCTTTTACACGACGGTGATAACTCCAGCAGGCAAAGGTTTGTGACGTATAAAATGCAGCTCTATTAAAAGCTACAAAGACCTTTACATTTTACAGTCTTTTAATTCATAACACTGTTAGCCTAAAGGAAAGAAGCCTGTTTGGTTGCATGGAAAACATTTTTTTATACCTGTTGTGATAGAAAACCAAAACTTTGAATTGTTTATGGTTAAAGTCACCTAGAATGTTGTATAACAAGGTGCGTGTTGATTTCATGTAAACTTCAGTATGCTAACTTAACAAGCTTGTAAGAAAGAACGATCAACATGCTGCTGATGTCACATTCTGTAGACAGAGGAAGAGAATAATCTGTAAAATGTACCTTTATCTGTCGACTCGACATCAAGATCCTCATACATGCTATAAGAATACAATGACATTACATGTTTACAAAAGACAGAACGAGATTGAGGTCATTTCAATGTTACAACACAGTGAAGTGTGTTGTCGTCTTGTCTAGAGTTGTGTGTGTCTCTTACTGTTCTACACTAGCTGCAGAGTTGCTTGGTTCACGAAGCCGTGTCTGCATTCTGTCCCATTTCTCCATCAGTTGCTCCATCAGATCAGATTCTTTTACGTCTAAATTATTTCTAACAGAAATTTGCTCGCCGCACTCATTCAGAACCTTTGTGAGATTCTCATCGGCCGGCGCTTCAGAACTTTCCTCTTCACCGCTAACCTTCACAATGATTGTGTTTTCAACAATGTTCCTTCCCAATCTTCCTTTCAGGTAGTCGAACATCTTCATTTCTTCTTGTGAGAGCTTGTTATCTTCTAGCACCAGGAGAAACACACGTGGACCTGGATATGATGGGTTCAGCTCTTCTTTACTGGTAGCTTCTGGTTCTGAGAGATTATCTGGAGTGTTGATAATACGGACGGATGGATTATCTAATGATTGAATCATTTCTGGTCCAGCATCAAAGCAGTGTTGCCGGAGGATAGCGTTACCAATCAGACACTTGTTACTGCTGTTTATTCCCAGCAGCACCATAGTGATGGACCTATGAGACTGCCGGACCTTTGCACCCTCCACTGGAACAAACATCAAAACAACAATTTACTGATTGCGAGAAAGAGAGAGAGTGTGTGAGAGAGAGAGAGAGAGAGAGAGACAGACAGAGAGAAAGAGAGAGAGAGAGTGTGTGTGGAAGAGAGAGAGACAGAGAGACAGAGAGAAAGAGAGAGAGAGAGAGAGAGAGAGAGAGTGTGTGTGAGAGCGAGAGTGTGTGAGAGAGAACCGTGTGTGTGTGTGGCGCGAGAGCGTACAGTGTGTTGTGTGAAATGGTTTCTGAAAGAATGAATCTTTGCAACACTGCAAACGTTTCTGTAATATATAAGAAATCTGGGAAAGAGTAAAAAAGAAAAAAAATGGAATAACATAAAACTTACGTTGCGACATGTTGAGTTCCAGTTAGTCAAATAATTAATGAACATGAAAAACAATCCTCCAGCACTGTAGACAGGACAGATGGCAAGTAAATGAAAGTGAAAATCACATTGTCTTAAATGAATGAGAAAGTGGGCGTGGCCAAATCTGGTCAAACATGTAGAGTCACTTTAGTGCGCTAACAGCTGTTTATCTTTGTCACAGGTTCTTATTGGGTGTTCAGTGGATCATTCATTGGATTTGTCTATTTTCACATGAAACAATTGGTATAAGCCATATTCCTGTCAATTCCTAATCATATAACAGCTTTGATCAAAATCACTGTGAATGGCCAAAGAAAACTCACTGTTAAAATGTAAGACCTCTCCAACTCAAAGTTATCTAGTAACTCCATTTTTTAATGTGAAACAATAAACCAATCAGAACAAGACACGTCAGACAAGGGAATGATGGAAAACAAGACATGAAAGATCTACAATAACCATGAAACAAACATACAAACCAAAACCAACGTTACATACCCCCCCCTTTAAGGGCGGCTCCTGATGCCAATGAAACACAAACCAAAATACAAAAGCAAAAAAATAATAATTAGGGTAGTGGGTCGGAGGCGGAACAGGGGGAGGGATGGAGGGCCAGGCACATGAAGCAGACGCGGACCTGGGCTGTGGAGAAGACGAAGAAGACCTGGAGGCGTGGCAGGCAGGGCCGGACGACATGGAGGTGCAGGCAGAGCTGGAAGCCTGAGCGTGACCGCTATCTTGCCAGCAGCCTCTGGAGTGAAAGAGCAGTGCACAGCCCAGACACATCACAGAGCCACAACCAACAGAGACTCCGGTGACAGGACCTCAGGAATAAATGCCTCCAGGACCACGGCCACGATGACTCGAAGCTCTGGACTGACGCCCACGACGGCTGGAGACTCTGGCGGGCGTGCTCAGGGTGGTGTGGCCATAAGCTTCTGTAATGATGTTGCCCAAAACTCTCAAAGTCATCCATATTTAGACTTATTTGTTTAAAACATTAGTATTTCCAAACATTTTTGCCCTTTGTCCTGTGCTGATGTATATACCTTGTGTTGTAAGTTTAAAAGCCGGTTCTTTTAAAACCACAGATATTTTTATTTAGACGGTCACATCGTTTGTAAAATCTACTTGTGTACAGGGTTTTGCATTTCATTCCGGTCTTAAATTCATTGCAACATCATCATTCACTGCATAGACACATTTCAAATACATATAAATGAAATAAGGAAAGGATTCAACATCTAGACATCTTTGCTAGACAGAGATCCACATAGTTCTTGTCTTATTTACGAAATTTTGCAATTTTTGCTGTCTTTGAACTTGTGTAAGGGGTTGATTTGTTTCTTATGATGTGAAGATTTCTCTATCGGTATATTTCTGTCGGTCTGCATACTGAAAATGACGTCCATGAGCTCCTTCACCTGTTGACTGTTTTTCTTGTTGTTGTTAAATGCGCAACACCTCGAGTGACAGGTTCGAATCAGCTTCTGAAGTTCTTCGTCGGTTTCATCGATGTAATCATTCAAAGTCTTGCTTCTCAGTTTCTCTTTATTGGTAAAAAGAATCACAGTTTTTGCCGTCATGTCCTCACCAAACTCTTTCTTCAAGCGTGGCAGAACCTCTCTCTCTCCATCTGTGAAACGGCCGAGCTCCATCACCAGTAAATACACAACAGGCCCGTGCTGAATGAGATCTTTACATGATCTCAGCTGTTCCTCTTGCTTTTTAAGATCTTCACTAAAGAAATCTGGGGTGTCTACGACTCTGATCTTTACTCCACAGACTGTTACTTCTTCTTTCTGGCACACCTGCGTTACCGGCACAGAACTGGCGTGAGACTCAAAACGTCGCTCTCCCAGGATGGTGTTTCCTGTAGCGCTCCTCCCACTTCCTGTCTGTCCCAGCAACACAATGGTCATAGCTGCCGTCGGACCCTCCTTAAAAACTGATTAGCAGAAATATTCTCAGAAGTCATGACGACTGTATTTAACTACTTTTGATGAGATGTTAAAAAAAAGTTGTTACCTGATGTTTTTGGCGGAGGAATTGGCCCCAGGGGATTATTTGAAGGTGATGTGTTTTCATATGTCCTACAGACACAAAAGCATTGATTGTTTATACATCCATATTAACATCACACCTGGTCATAACTACAGATCTCTCACCTTTCTCCAGCATGTTTTGAAGCCTGATCCCTCTGGAAGATTTCCATTGTGTATTTCATCAGTTCTTTAACCAGTTTATTATGTCCTATGTCTCTGCTGTAATAGCAAACACGGTTTCCACATTCCTCTAGAAGATGTTTAGTGAAGTTCACTATAAATTTGTCCAGCGAATGTGAAGACAGTGTTTCACCGTGAACCAGCACAATTGTTGTTTTTACCATTTCATCTCCAAACCTCCTCTTTAGTTGATTTATCATTGTCATTTCTTCTGGAGACACCTCATCTTCTTGTAGTAGCAAAAGGAACGCACGAGGACCCGTGTATGACGGCTTCATCTCCTTCATCATGTATGATTTCGCATCTGAGTGAAACGAGTCTGGAGTTTTGATAATCAAGAGGCTCTGATCTGAAACTTCTCCCATATTGGTCTCGAGGGCGGCACTATCTGACTGGAATTGCTTTTCCCCGAGAATGATGTTTCCTATCAGACACTTGTCATCGTTGTTCTTTCCCAGCAACACCACTGTGATGTCACTGCCTGTGAGGAATCAAGTTTAATATATTGCAGGACACAGATACGATTCTTGTTATTTAACCAACATATTTAATTGAATTGGTTATATTTGAATAATAGAGGAAGGACAAAGTGCATCATATATACCATTGCTTTCATCTGTCTGCTTCATCTTCATTAGTCCAACGTCATCAACCTCCTCGTACACGCTACAGGAATTAAAAGACATGTTTAGTTTTACAAAAGAGAAAACACTAGAGGTCAAAGTCTTGTGTTACTCAATTTCACCACACAGTCAAACGTCTGCTAATATAAAGTTGTGTATGTGTGTGTTTCACATGTCTTACTGCTCTTCAGATGCAGAGTTTGGTTCCATCTTGTCCCACATCTCCATTAACTCTTTCACCAGCTCAGATTCTTTCATGTCTTGATTCTTCTTATAAACACAAACTCTCTTTCCGCACTCATCCAGAACTTTTTCCAGGCTCTTATCCGCTCGCTCATATGGATCTCCAGGACGTTCCTCTTCACGTCTTACCAGTACAACGATTGTATGTTCAACCATTTTCTCTCCAAATCTTTCCCTTCAGATAGTCGAACATCTTCATTTCATCCTCTGAGGTCTTGTTATCTTCTAGCACCAGGAGAAACACACGTGGCTCTGGATATGATGGGATCGGCAAGTGGAGATTATCTGGAGTTTTGATAACGCAGATCGACCGATCGTCTACTTGTTTCACCTTTATGTGCCTTTCTTTTCCAGCACCAAACCAATCTTCTTGAAGAATTGCGTTGCCTATCATACATTTGTTGTTTTTCAATCCCAGCAGCACCAGACTGATGTCTTTGTGAGGCTGCTGGACTTTTGCGGTCTCCCCTATACCAAAAATGTAATAATTCACTCGTGATGCTGTGAGTTCAAGTCTGAAAAACTTGACAATGCGGTTTTAATATGTTTTTACTGTTACAACAACTTTATATTGGAATCGATTGTGTAATCTAAACTAAAGAAAGAGAGAAAATGAACAAAATCACATAAAACTTACGTCGTGACATGTTGATTTCCAGTTTCACAAATTGTTGATGAACACGCACACACAAAAATTATTCCACGTTTCTCCAGCCCTTTGGACAGGACAGATCCTGAGTAATGAAAGTGAAAATCAACATGTCTTAGTGCAGGAGAAAATGGGCTTGGTCAAATGATAACTGCCCTGTTTGTCTTCATTACTGCTACACGGTAAAACATTATGTGTTGACTTACCTTAAAATCTCCTTAAGTTGAATTTACTTAAAAACCATGATGAAAAAATGGTGCACATATATTTAAGTCAAAATAACCAGAAAAGTTGTGTTGCGTTTACACAATTATATGAGTTCACTTGACATTTACTTAAAAAATCATGTAGAACGAGTTCAATCAACTTGGAGTGCTCATGTAGACTGGACTTAAATATGTAATTAATTTACTCTAATGTTCATATAGCGTAGTGAAGTATATCATTATAGCAAATAGAATTGAAATAATCGATGACCGATTTGATGTCAGTCATTGAATGATTTCCACAGAAGCACACAACACACTGCAATTCTGATGTGTGTCTTCCTTACTAAGTTAACAATATGATGGGTTGAACAAGGTCTATGTTTACCAAAGCAAACACAAATCACCTAAATGGTAACTTCACAGAAAATGATTATTCACAACAAAACAACACCAATAATACTAAATACAACTAAAATCTCTTAATACATCTTATCAACAGCTATATAAATGCCCCCAAAGTTATTATTATTTGAAAAAAGCATGAATAATCAAACTTTTCAGGCGCAAGGGCTTATGGGTACTCCTCGCAGCATTTGTACTGATAAAATTAGGTTCATTGCTCTGGAAATGTATGATATGTTTACTTAATTTTAACTGTAGTTTGCACTACTCAAAATTTTCCATTTACTTCATGCGTACTTCTGAGCTTTTCTTGTAATTTATATTTTTGTGTTGCATGAACACAGGAATTTAAGTTCAGCTAATTTTTTTATAAATTTGTATATTTCTAAGTAGAAGCTGCTTAACATAATACAACATGGTTGTTGAGACAACAAATCACTTTTTACAGTGTAGGTTCAATGGATCCTCCGCTGGATTTGTCCATTTTTCCCTATGAAACAGCAGGCAAGAAAAACTCTTCTTTTGTTAAAATAGATATTTTAAAAAGAGTGGCAAAAACAGAAGTTCGCACAGGGAAAATCAACACAAAAATCTTCAAGTTCTTATCGGACCACTACTTCACACACTTTAGTAATGACTGAAGGTGGAAAAATGAGAAATGTTCCATCAGACCCGTTTTTTTGCACCTAAGATGAGGTTCATTCTCTCATGGTGGTCCTCGAAGTGTCCAATAATAGTGTGTTAAAACATTCTTTTCCATTAACTGTAATAATCAGGTTACGTTGATATTTCCTACAGACAAAAGCAGAATATCTCAGTAAACATTTGAAGCAGACATTCGCACGTACACAAGCGTTGATCTGAAGTGACCTCTCTGATCTTTGAGATTACAATCTAATTTCAACCTCAAGTATGAAACTACACTATCACCTGCACTTTAATATGTTATATTACAAGATAAGCTTAATCTTTATTTCCTTATTACAGTAATTGTCAGCAACCACAGCTCAAAGTACAAAGCATCTTCTTCCCAGTCCATAGACTATGTAGAATTTAACCTAATTTAAATAATTTCATCTTAAACCTGTGGCACTTAATAATATTAGTTCTGTTGCAGTGTATTACTGTGACCTGTATATGAAGAGTTTGGTTCCAAAATGAGATAAAAAAAATCATGTATTCCAATTAATATCAATCAAACTGCAGTTGGCTTGTTTTGATTTAAACAGCTAACTAACACAATAAAACACGATAAAAACACGATAACATAATAAAAAAACATGATGTTTGATTATTTTTTTTACGCAGTTATCTCATTTTGGAACTAAACTTTCCATATATAAATATATAAAGGTTTAAAAAAAGAGTGTGGTTTGATTAAAAGATATCTAGGTATCACATTTATCACATTCTTACTGTATCATCAATGTAAAACATTCTAATGCTGTGGTCCTTGTCAATCTGTTCTTGGTCTATGGTGTGTCAGCATTAATAAGTCACTTGTTAGCGTATCAAGAATATAAAATGGAATATGTGGTAGATGCCAGGGAACACAAAGTGATAAATCTTGACTAATAAAACGCACATCAGATTGCTTTGGAATAAAACATCTTTAAATCGAGAGACAGTCTCTTTAATAAGCAATCATAAAATATCATTCCGCACTGTTTCCCGACAAGCAATAAGAAACTATCACACGGAAGCACCATAACATCATCATAAAACCAATGCACATGCTGACATTTGACAGACTTAAGGTTAAGGTACGGTTACTCAAAAAGGTTCAGTATTAATAAACATTTGATTCAAACTCTTGCTGTGAAACATTATTGCTCTGCTTCAGTTCTATGTGTTAAATTTGCTAGATTGTTAAATATTACAGGACATTAAGCTTATTCTGCGCCAATGTCTTAGTGATATATTTAAACAAAATCAATTATAAAATCAACGCAACCAAAAAACTTAACACAACACAACCTCAACAGTTTGTAAATCTTCTTTCAACTTTTACAATGTTGCATTGTCCATAGAAAATAACAGTTTAAGAGAACACATCAACAGGAAAATTGTGAAACGAATGCATTTGATAGTCTTGTTAAAGAATGTTCAACATCTTTAATTGTATTTCAATTGTGAAGAAAATATTATATATTATTATATTATAAGTTTCAGGGAAAGACTACAGATAGATTTCCTGTTAGTTCGTTGTTACAAGAAACACTTCTGATTATATTTGTCTGCCCTTGTGCTCGAGTGAAAGCCAGTTTAGTACATATGCAATAAAAATTGGAGGGGTGTGAATTATATACACACACACGCGCACGCGCACACACACGAATGCTGGTTGAATAATGCAGTCATCTAGGTGGAATAATACAGTTAAGGTGACGTGTTGGGGAAGACAGAATGTCGAAGTGTCTAAAGTGCCTGTGTCCCTGCTGCAATTCTTCAGCAAAGGAACAAAGTGAGTTTACTGACTGCTTTTAAGGTTTGACTCAAATGATATAACAGTTGTTGCAGAAAATATAATGTTGAAGTCCCTAAATCGTGTGTGTGTCTTTGTGTTTGTGTGTGTCTTTAGCATAGACGAATGGAAAGTTGATTTATTGTCTTAGAAGATTCTAAACCACAAACATTTCATAACTGTTGAGGAAGGTAAAATGTTGCAAAAACAAGTTGCTGAAGTGTTTTTTTTGTTGTTGTTTTTTTCAGCAAAGAATCAAGGTGAGTTTACTGATTGTCTTCCAACTACGACATTCTGTGAAATAAAACATTAAAAGTTGAAACAATATTCTTGAATATCAGTTCATTTTAATATGATTTACTTGTGAATATTTTAAATTAAATTGTGCTGTTTTTGAGACTGTAGAAGCACTTGCAATAACCTCGGCTTTGTTCAGTACATTCTGTAAAAATGTATTATGTTCATATTTATTGTGAAACTAAAATTTTGTATGATTCACTTGTAAATGTTCATTTTCAAATTTTGCTTTCTATCATGCAGCGGACATTTCTTTATCAATGAGAAGTAAGATGAATGAATGCTTTCACGCTTTCTGATCAACTAAAATCTCATGGCTTAATTCACTTTTACATTCTGTGAAATAAAACGTTAAAGTTATTACATGATTTTTAAACTGTAGTTTAAAAACTGTAATTTAAAAAATTCTAATAAAAAAATGCCAAACACCCATGTGTTTGATATTGTAGAAACGCCGGTTCGCATTGTTATGATTGGAAAAACCGGCGTTGGAAAAAGCGCAGTGGGAAACACCATTCTCGGAAGAAACGCTTTTATGTCAAAAGCTTCTGCAAACTCTGTTACTAGTGAATGCAAAAAAGAAAAGGTGTTTGACAAAAGAGACATTTATGTGATTGACACGCCTGGAGTTCTGGACACCAGCATATCAAGAGATCACATCAAAAGAGAAATCGTGAGATGCATTCAGGTGTCAGCTCCAGGTCCTCACGCGTTTCTGCTGGTGATACAAGTCGGCCGTTTCACAACCGAGGAGAAAAATTCTGTCCGAGCCCTTCAAGAGATCTTTGGAGAAGAAGCTTCTAAATACATGATAGTGGTCTTCACTCATGGAGATCAGCTCAAAGGTCAGTCAATACAAGACTATGTGAGAAGTGGTCACGGAGACCTCAGAAGAGTCATCCAGAGCTGTGGGAGTAGATATGTTGTTTTTGACAACAATGACGTGAGAAATCGATCTCAGGTGAAAATATTACTGGAGAAAATAGATGAGATGGTGGCAGCCAATGGAGGAAAATGCTTTACTGAGGAAATGTACGAAGAAGCTGAAGAACTCATTCAACAACAGAATCTTGTGAGAGAGATGGCCGAGCTTATGGAGTTTGAATTTAGCTTCTTTGATTTTCTGGATGACAGAATCCCTATGTTCCAACAAATATTGCTTGGGAATCATTTGCAAAATTTTGGGTTTGACGATGGAGGTTTATAAATGACATGTTTGGCATGTTTGGCTTATGGAGTTTGAATTTAGCTTCCTTGAGGAGCTTAATAAAAGAATCGCTCTTTTCCAGCAAATATTGCTTGAGAAAACTTACCAAAATTTTGCGTTTGATGGTTAGATGTCATCATCATATTTTTTACATTTAAAATTCATCATTTGGATCATCTTTCGCACAAAAGGTCAGGGCCCGTATTCATGAAAAACTTAGAATCTTGTCACTAGGAGCAACTCCTTGAACTAAGACAATTCTTAGAAATGTAGTTGTCCAACAAAAAATGACAGAAAAGATCCTGGTAAAGAAAAAAGTAATACATAAAGGATCTTAACCCTTAAAAGAGCTCTCAAGGTCTAAAATTGTGAGGAGGACTTTTAAGAGGCTGAAGAGTTTCTTTAGCAGCAGAGAAAATGGACGAAACACATCGATCGTGTTTGTGACCGATCTTAATAGAGACACGCTAACATCTCGACATAGAGAAGAAATGTCATAGCGCCAGAAATAGAAGTAATCGCTACATTAACTACATTAACATATTCGGCAACTGGACGAAATGCAAACTACGCAGCAGAGATGATTCGGATCTTCTGGAAGTAAAGTGATGAAACGATGTGGCGCAGGGGTCAGAGCATGGCACTAGCAATGCCAAGGTCAGGGGTTGGATCCCAGGGGATTGCACATAGTCAGTAACAAATGCATAATACAATGCAATGTAAGTCGCTTTGGATAAAAGCGTCTGCCAAATGTAGATGTAAATATACAGTATAACACACACACTGTGTGGTAAAACAGGAAAAATGACACATTTGATTTGAAACACGACTTATACTTAGACTCTATCCTTATGCAATTCTTCTTGGGCAGTCTTCAGAAGACTGTGTAATACGTAGCTCAGTAATACGGGCTCAGCCCCGCCTCGTTTTTTCTCGCTCAAAGTTGCTCTCAGATTTTAAGCGTAACTAAGAGCTTTCTGAGAGGATTCTAAGAAGCTTTAAGAATACGGGCCCAGATCCATATCCACGAGGAATTGTGACTGTTTTGGGGTCAATTTTGGTTATAAAGAAGATATGATGGGATGGGCTTGGGTAACTTTGAGTTAATGTCATATGGCAGCGATTCCCAAATGACCCACCAAAACTTTGAAATGGAAACATGGGAGTAAATATTTGTTGTCTCTTAGTAAAGAGCAGCGTTTCATTTTACTTTTCATTGTTTGAATGAAATATAGATTTTATTTCAATACCAAAATACTATGTGGTAAGATATTAAAACCATTGTCATTGCCTGTTATTAATAACAATAGTTAAAGTTCAGTAAATGTCTGTCAGTTGTGTACAAAGTACGTCTTGGTCACACATGAAATGATTTTACTCTAAACTCTGCTCTGTGTACTGAAGTTAACATCAATTGCTTGTGATGTTTCATCATGTCTAAGACACCTGCGGAATCAAACTGCTAAATAAATAAATGTAGGTGAAACCTCTTATTTTAATTGTAACATGTTTAGAGAGTTACTTTCAATTAAAAGCATTTGACTTTAAAGAGTTGTGCATCCATGATCTCATTACTATCAGCTGCATGTAGCCTTCATGTATATGACAATGACCTGTGACGTCTTTCTGTTCCTCTGTTCTCTCAAGTTCTTTGGGCTCATTTTTTTTAATTACAGTGAACACTGTACACAACCACCTTGACTGGGCCATTTGTTTTGGTCGTTACGTTTTTCTTGTTTACCAACATTTTAAAACTAATTCAAAATCTTAAAGCTCCCTTTACACGACTAGAGTAAACTCTATTGAGCAACATTTAAAGGTAAATGAATTTGAAGTTAAATGAACACGAATGAGCCATCTCGTAAAATAGTTACGAATTCCCACCAGATTGCGTTGCAACGTGTCGGTGCCAATAGCTCTGTGGTTAGTGCGCAGACATATAGTGCCAGTGTCATGGTCCTGGCCTTGCTGTTCTGGTTTTTCGTGCCATGGACAGGACGTGACAGTACCATGTCTTGTGTTTGTGTTATGTCTTGTTTGGAGACACGTGTCTTCCGTGTAGCCCCGCCCCTCTCGTTTCCTCGTTAGCTTCCCTTCAGTGTTTCATTACCCACACCTGCCTATTGTTAATGATCCTTTGTTCGTCTCCCTATTTAATGCCCTTGTGTTCTCTGTCCTGTGCTCGGTCGTTGTTTGTAAATTCCTTGTGTGTTGCTCGTGTTCCTCTTGCCTTGCCTTGGAATTGACCTTGTGGATTACATGACCCTTTTGTTGTGACTGTTTGATTTAGTCTAGTTTTTTGGCCCCACGTGGGAAGTCCTTGTTTCTTGTATTATATATTATTTTTCAGCCCTGTCTTTTTACCCCATCGAGGGCTTTTTTGTTTACTTTTATTAAACTCTCTTGTTACCACGTACTGCTGCCTGCGCCTGGGTTCTTCCTCCTGCGTTTCGTGACAGCCAGTGCAATTTTTCAAGCACAACGAGACTAATAAAAAAAGAATGTGACATTTTGCGTTATGGACGTGACATAAAAATGCTCAGAGAATGAATTTGTTACGATTATATTGAACCATCTGTTTATATTTTACTGAACCCTTGTTGATACAGTGTAAACACAAAAAAAATGTCAGTCTATGAAAAAAATATATATTCAAAAAAATAAACATGCGTTACGGATGTGACAAAAAAAGGACGCGGTTTATGGGACAACGATAAACTTTGTAATAAAATGCACAATCCTGAAGCAATAATACCCAATGAATGGAGAAGGGATGCCTCTTTATAGAACATCTAATAGTTACTTTGTATTAATTTTCATGTGTCCGTTTATGAGGAATATGTAACGTTACGGATGTGAAAATGGCACTTACCCGACTATGAAAAATCATGCACTAAAAGGTCACATGAGGTATCAGTCATTGGTATTAGTGTATTTTTACGACTACGAGTAGTACATGAGCTTATTATCGGCCCGAACGGTGCATCCCCAATATAAAGCAAATATAAATGAAACAATAAAGGTTTGCTGCAGATGATAACTTGTGTTGTTTTGATTTATATTTGGGGGTGTGGGATGGGATCAGGGGGGTCCTCCAGAAAGCAGGTTAACTTACCGTCAGCTAAACCCTGAACTGATCAACCAAACCTTGCTTACTCGGGGTTTGACGGTTCCAGAGCGCGTTTGAAGGGTGAGTTCAATCATCCTCTGGAAAGATACCCAGAGTTAACGCTCGCTCACAGGAACATCATGAAGACATTGGGTGCTTCTCAATGCCTCCTCGTTACATTTCTACATTTACATACATTTCTGACCACTTTTAAGCATGTTTTTAACTTATTTTATTGTAGCGGATATTATGAAATCTGCCTAAAGTATGTATTTAACTTTATTCTTTATATTTTCAATGCGCAATGTGTACAGTCGTCATTAATTGACGATGCTTTGAAGTGACTCTAAAAAGAGAGAGTATACGTCATTTCACTTCTTTTAATTCCTCCGTCCTCGCTTCTTTTCCTTGTTCCCTTCCCTCGAATCCTGAAGGGGCGGAGCTAAGATGCAAGGAATGGATACGAGGAAAGGAAACGAGGATGCACAAATAAGAATTAAGAAAGCACCCACAGTCAATGGATCACATTTCACGAGTCAGCATGGTAAACTTAAGAAGCTTAAAGGTTTTAACCGTGAAACAACGTTATAAATCAGGGGGGTTTTGCTCAAAAGATTTAAATCTGCATTGGTGTATAAAGTGATTAGTTAAAAAAATCTTAAATATTGTGTAATTGAATTTATAGGTTTCTAAAACTGTAAACTATTAAATATAAAGATAGATGTATTTCAAATATATCCATTTTTATTTTTTGGTTTGACTTTTGATTTCTAAAATGCCGTGGCTTTCCAAATGTTAAAAGTAAATATCCTGAAAGGCTAATTGTAATTCGGAGAAAGCCCTTTCAACACTAAACTGTAAGAGGAGACTGAGGAGCAGAAAGACATTTTTAAGGAATACAGTCGGTATGAAAAACCTTAAGTTTAAGTGTTTTAATATTTTTAAATATATAATATTTAAAGTTATAATAAGTAAAAAATGTGAACAGTATCCCATTGGAGGTCACCTAATAAAGCCTTGGAAACCTGCCAGCCTGGGAATCGAACTTTCAAACCTTTCAGATTTTTAAATCTGGCTCTCTGACCATTAGGACACAACCATCCTTGACCCAACGCATCAAATATTGCCTAAGAAGTGGACAAGAGTAATGATATGCATTGCTCTACAGCTAAAATACTTCACTATTAACATCCTTTAAGTGTTGGATATTATAAGGTGTGTATATTCATCCAGTGATGTTGATTTGGAGATGTTTTAATAAACCTAATTCAAAGTATACAGTATTCAATATAAATACATATTGCTTGTCGCCTGAAGCTTAACCACACCACACGTCACAGCAATGCCCGCAAGGCCATCGGCTCTGACAGGACTATTTTGTAAGCAAATATCTAAAGTTAATTTTAAGTTACTCACAATAGAAATGTCAGGAACGGGCAGGGTAGACCCCAATTACGGGCAGCGGTACATGAAATAACTTGCACTTTATTAACTACAAACAAAACATTGGGGAATAAAACAAGAACATAACTAACATATAAACTTCCCAAAGAAACGAAGACTTCCCACAAGGGGGCAAAACCAAGAAAACAGGATAACTAAACTTACTGTTTCAAACGACTGGAACAAGACTATAATACACACAACAGCAAGACATGAGGCAAGGAAATCCAAATAGGCAAGGTACAAAGCAAACTGAACAAAACACGAATAAAGCACAACGCAGAAAACAGAAAACGCCAGGGCATAAAATAGGGAACCAAATCAAGAGGGGAACAGGTGAAATAATATTAATCAATAATGAGGAAACGAGAGACCGGAGAGACCAGAGAGAGCACATGGCAAACCAAAACAAACAATGCCATGTCTGTCATGATCCCGCCACAAGACTAAGAAAAACATGATCAAAAGAGGCAGAATTATGACAAACGTGAAAAACCTGTCATTTATTTACTTTCCTTTAGCTCAGCGGTAAGAGCATTGCGTTCACAACGCAAGGCTGTGGGTTGGATCCCAGGGGATTGAAAATACCTATGTAAAAAAATGTATAGGATAATGCAATGTAAGTTGTTTTGGATAAAAGCGTCTGCCAAATGCATAAATGTAATGTAATGTATTTGTTACTTTTTGCTCCTTTGCAATCACAGTCCTTTATCTCATTGTAAATATTCAAAGCGTGTCATTTAAGTTTACGGTGCCAAGAGGCCTATGCACCTTTGATCCAATATCTGCTCACTAGGTGCAAAAGTATACTTTTTTAACATCTTTCGGATTTTTTTCAGAGAGTTTATAGAGAATGAAAAACATCCTAAGGGGGTGAAGGGAAAGATAAGACACTATGATCAGGGCTGGGTTTCCTCGTTCTTACGAATATAAGGCGGTAAGAAGGTTTCGGGAAAGCCATCCCAGAATACTGAAATTCCAGTTTGTTCATTCAAAATGGTAGAAGAAAGACTTCCGTCTATGTAAGGTATG
This sequence comes from Triplophysa siluroides, assembly GCA_006030095.1. Taxonomy (NCBI): domain Eukaryota; kingdom Metazoa; phylum Chordata; class Actinopteri; order Cypriniformes; family Nemacheilidae; genus Triplophysa; species Triplophysa siluroides. The sequence continues at coordinate 3,073,216 of VCII01000020.1, forward strand.
ATGCTACAAATGAAAGTAAAAGGTTGTTTTGTACATTTGCCCAAAATAGAGCAGGGGCGTGGATGACACGCACACAATGGTACAATAATGCAGTCAGACTACCAATCCTGCAGCAGTCCAAGCAAACGACTGGAAGGAATCATGTGTTCGTGTCTGAGGCGTCTTTTCCCTTGGGGTTTTTCTTCAGCCGAAGAACATGGTGCGTTCACAGGTGGTTTTACGATAACCTGGTTAAAGCTCGGCTTTGTTCAGTAATAATGTAATTCAGTAAAATTGTTCATATTTATTTTTAAACAAGAATCTAGTATGATTCACTTGTGCATGTTCCTTTAACTACAAATGTTGCTTTGTTTCATGCAGTGGACACTCCTGTATCAAAGAGAAGTAAGTTGAATGATTGCTTTCAAGGTTTTTAAGATTTGAAATGTTATGGCTAAACTCTGTGAAATAAAGTGTTTTAAGGTACAACTAAAAATGTACAATGTTTAAATTGTGCTGCTGTGTTTGATATTGTAGAAACGCCGCTTCGCATTGTTATGATTGGAAAAACTGGCGTTGGAAAAAGCGCAGTGGGAAACACCATTCTTGGAAGAACCGCTTTTGTATCAGAAGCTTCTGCAAACTCTGTTACTAGTGAATGCCAAAAAAAAAAGACGTTTAACAAAAGAGACATTTATGTGATTGACACGCCTGGAGTTCTGGACACCAGCAAATCAAGAGATCACATCAAAAGAGAAATCGTGAGATGCATTCAGGTGTCAGCTCCAGGTCCTCACGCGTTTCTGCTGGTGCTACAAGTCGGCCGTTTCACAGAGGAGGAGAAAAATTCTGTCCGAGCTCTTCAAGAGATCTTTGGAGAAGAAGCTTCTAAATACATGATAGTGGTCTTCACTCATGGAGATCAGCTCAAAGGTAAATCCATAAAAGACTATGTGAGAAGTGGTCACGGAGAACTCAGAAGAGTCATCCAGAGCTGTGGGAGTAGATATGTTGTTTTTGACAACAATGACGTGAGAAATCGATCTCAGGTGAAAATATTACTGGAGAAAATAGATGAGATGGTGGCAGCCAATGGAGGAAAATGCTTTACTGAGGAAATGTACGAAGAAGCTGAAGAACTCATTCAACAACAGAATCTTGTGAGAGAGATGGCCGAGCTTATGGAGTTTGAATTTAGCTTCGATTTTCTGGATGACAGAATCCCTATGTTCCAACAAATATTGCTTGGGAATCATTTGCAAAATTTTGGGTTTGACGATGGAGGTTTATAAATGTCATAAACGACAGTGTTATGACATGTTTGGCATCTAGCTCCATATTTTCTTATTTTCACATTGCGGTGTGATGGAATCTTGTTCTGGAAAATGTGTTAAGACATTGCAATAGTAATAAATTAATTCTTTTTCACTCATTGTTCTCTACACTATAAAAACAACTAGGTTTACTTCATTTTTTGGTTGTTTTTTAGCAAGTTTCTTAAATTAACTTTAAAAGACTGAAAACACAAAACAATTAACACAAAAAAATAAGCGCGTCCTATACTTGTCTTCACCAGTGGAGTTATTTGGGTTGGTCCCTTTATTCTTTTCAATATAATATATTACACTTCCTGGTACTAAGATGTTTTCGCTCTCTTCATTCCTTTCATCAACATGCTTTGTTTTAACACATTCTCAATCAAGTTTGGTAGTTTCATTAATGTTACCACACATACAGTATTACATAAAACCTTTTGAGGTTGTAAATGAATAGGTCACTTTGTTTGTTAAGGCACAGTTTCACTTTGATCATTTGTTTCGACGTTACCTTGACTGTGGATCATGGTATATCTACACAAGTTTAGCTAATGTGTAATGACAGTTGATTTATGCAAAAATATTGGTAACACTTCACTATAGGGGTCAATTCTCACTATTAACTACTAGCATGCCTATTATTGGCATATTGGCCATTTATTTTTCACATATAAAGCACATATTCAACATGACCATATTCTACATCCCTAATCCTATCCAATCCCTAAAGATAATAACTACCTTACTGACTATTAATAAACCACAAATTAAGAGTTAATTGGGGGAGAAAGTATCAGTTAATGGTCTGTTAATAACGAGAATTGACCCCTATACTGAAGTGTGACCATATTCAAATATCAAGCTCAAGGAAACAGGAACTTGGTAAACCATACAGGGAACAGCAAACATGTACATTGTCCCCCAAAGCTGTCTGTACATGTATGCTGTTCCCTGTATGGTTTACCAAGTTCCTTTTCCTTGAGTTTTAGTAAGTCTAGTTTTGTGTTTATTTTCTAGTTTAGTTGTCTGTGTTCTTGTGTTGTTTATTGTTTATCCAGTCTTGTTTTCCCCATTGTGGGTTTTGTTTTGCCTTTTTGTCTTTTTAGAATGATATATCTTTAACCCCTTCACCACGTGTCTGCCTGCAATTGGGTTCTTCCCCCCGTCAGAACCCTGACAGAATGGTCATTTTTAACTTCACTGGGACTTTAAAGAGGTGCTTCGCGAAATGAACAATTTAGCCTATTTCTACATTCCAATAATAAGCTTACTGTTCTCTACGTATCTTAACTGTTTGTAGTTTTTGTTGAAACTTTAATCAATACAGTGTTGTCTTTGTCATGGAGTAAAGTGGGATACCTTACATTTTGACATTACATTTACTTTATCCAAAGCGACTTACATTGCAATACATTTGCACCCGAGTATGTGCAATCCCTGAGGTCAAACCCATGACCTTGACATTGCTAGTGCCAATCACTGAGCTTCAGGAAAGCCAACTTTCTTGAATTAACTGTCTAAACAACTAAGGTTGTTTATCTGGCTCTTGGTGATGAACCATCTTATTTAAACAGATGATTTGCAGATTATATTTTCTAAATATATGAAGAGTTTGGTTCCAAAATGAGGTAACTGTTTGTAAAAATCATGTTTTTTTTATTGTGCATTCCAATTAATATCAATCAAACTGCAGTTTTTTTTATTTAAGCCATAAAAACAAAAAAAATACAACTAACACAATACAACCATGATAACATAATTATTTTTTTAACGGAGTTATCTTCATGTATACAGTATATGTATTAAATATTAGGTAAATAATGTAAAATACAGTGATAAAACCTTGCCATGAAAAACTAAAGTTGTCTATCAGGGCAAATAACTGTAAGATATAAAGGCATTTAAGACGATAAGGATTGAGATATGAAGACACTGTTGTAAATGATCTGTTCAGGAGATTTTTGTGTTCGGATCATGTTCATTTAAGTCTCTTTACAAGCCTATATACTACAAACTACATGCAAAATCATCCAGAGCTGTGGGAGTAGATATGTTGTTTTTGACAACAATGACATGGAAAATCGATCTGAGGTGAAAATATTACTGGAGAAAATAGATGAGATGGTGGCAGCCAATGGAGGAAAATGCTTTACTGAGGAAATGTACGAAGAAGCTGAAGAACTCATTCAACAACAGAAGATGAAGAGAGAGATGGCCGAGCTTATGGAGTATCAATTTAGATTTACTGAGATCCTGGAGACTAGAATCCTTGTGTTCCAACAATACTGATCGAAGAGATTTACCATTTTCCACAGTGAAATGTACATGTTTATATTTGGAGCTGTGCAAGCTGCTCAGTTATACATCGCCTTCTAATCGTGCCTCAATGCTAAATATCTTGTCTCTTTACTTTCGTAATGTAAATGTAAAATGTTTCAAATCATTGTACTCTTGCGTCAACATTGTAAATTGAAATTTATCGTTGACTGAATAATTGTAAGTGAAACATTGTATTTTCATCCTAACATTTAAAAAAGGTTGTTTTTATTAAAAGCACTTTACTTCGAAACGGTTGCTTTCATTGTTATTCACATTGTTATCAGCCTTTCACACGGGTGGATGAGTGTTATGTTCCTCTTCTGTCTTTATCTTCGTCCCGTTTTACTTCACCTGAGTGATTTTGCTTTGGAATACCGGCCTGTGCCGGCATTGATGAGGAAGACTTATCTTGGGCTGATCTAGATTCATTGTGTTGTATAAAAAAAGGAAATTCATGATATTAAAAACAAACAATGGATATCAGAACATTTTGCAATATGTTTAATGTAGAAGTCATAACAACACATGACGTTTGTGTTTAGTCATGTATGTAATTGGGATCTGTGCTTCCAAACTGCAGAAATTTTCCTCTTTCATTTCCGTGTCTGGTAGCACTTTAGTATAGGGGTCAATTCTCGCTATTAACAAACCATTAACTAAGACTTTTTCCCAATTAACTCTTAATTTGTGGCTTATTAATAGTTAGTAGTTAGGTTTAGGTATTGGGTAGGATCAGGGATGCAGAATATGTGCTTTATAAATACTAATAAACAGCCAATATGCCAATAATAGGCCTGCTAACAACTAGTTATTAGTGAGAATTGACCCCTATACTGAAGTGTTGTTTTTATCAACAAGGCACGTTACATAAAGGGAAACTCCACCCAAAAATTAAAATTCTCTCATGAATTACTCTTCCCCACGTTGTTCCAAATCTGCATTCAATTCTTTCTTCTGTTGAATAAAAATAAATATATTTTTAGTGTGAACTGTTCCTATAATATGATATTTTCTTGTAATTCAACACAGATTAGCTGGGGCAATGCATAAGGCTCTCCTGTTTACCAAGTGGTTGATGTCCAGGGCAATACTATGTTGACCCCGGGTTTCGTGAATCACAGAGGAAGAACCCAGATGCAGGCAGCGAATACAGGGTTAAACAAAAGGATTTATTTAAACACGAAAACAAAACAAAAACCCACGATGGTGTATAGACGAGAAAACAGGATAACAAGCAAAACAGGACGTAGACTAACTAACACTAGACTAAAATAACACTTGACAAACAAAACTAAACACTTACTAGACTCGACTGATTTGGGGTAATCCACAGGGAAACATGCACAGCAGCACCAAGTACAAGAAATAGAGGCGAGCACAAAAGCACACAAATAAGCACAGTGAACGAGCACAGGACAATAAACACAAGGGCTATTTAAAAGGGAGCAAATCAAGAGGAGAATTAACTAATTAACAATTAAGAGACAAGAGGACGGGAAAGGAGACGAGACCGGAGAGAGCATATGGATCGCCAATTGGGACAAAAATGCCTCTCTCCACATTAAACAGGAGATCCTGCCATGATTCTGCCACAAGACCAAGAAAGACATGACATGATGAGGCAGAATCATGACACTGGGACAACATTTAAATCAACCAATCAGATTTCAGAAATAAGTTTAAACTTCAAACCAGGATTAGGTGCTTCTATTGCCTTTCACTTATCATTTCCCTCTGATTTTAGGGGTTAGGTTTGGTGTGGGTTTAGGTTTCATTTATAAAAATGTTGCCAATAGGACATCAACAGCTTGGCAAAATCAGATCGAGCTATGCATAAATGTTCTGATTGTTTCGATTCATTTTCTAATTTCATTTTTAAAGGAAAGACCCGTGAGGGGAAAGACGACTTCGCTTCAATCTTAGATATAATGTGTGACCAGGATGTTGGATCAGTCTAGAAAATCGGATTGTACATGTGTGCGTGCAAGTGAAAGTAAAAGCTTGTACATGTGTGCAAAACAGAGCAGGGGTGTGGATCATTCACACACACAAATGCTGGTACAATAATGCTGTCAGACTTAAATTCAGTAGCAGTTGAGGCGAACGGCGGGTGAAGGAACAATGTGTCTGACAAAGTGTCTTGATTTTTTCAAGCGTTGTTGTTCGGGGAAAAGAGCTGGCCAAAGTAAGTTGATGATTGCTCTCAATGTTTTGGAAAAACTAAAAGATTGTGGCTTGATTCAGTACTACATTCTATGAATGTGTAAAAATATATCAAATGTTATGTTTATAAGCATTAGTTTTGAATAATAGTGGAATGTTATGTTAATGTTTTGATTTTTTTAAATACCGCTGTGTTTGATATTGTAGAAACGCCGCTTCGCATTGTTATGATTGGAAAAACTGGCGTTGGAAAAAGCGCAGTGGGAAACACCATTCTCGGAAAAGAAATGTTTAAATCAGCCCCTTCTGCAAACTCTGTTACTAGTGAATGCCAAAAAGAAAAGACGTTTAACCAAAGAGACATTAATGTGATTGACACGCCTGGAGTTCTGGACACCGATGAAAATTCAAGAGATCACATCAAAAGAGAAATCGTGAGATGCATTCAGGTGTCAGCTCCAGGTCCTCACGCGTTTCTGCTGGTGATACAAGTCGGCCGTTTCACAGCCGAGGAGAAAAATTGTGTCCGAGCCCTTCAAGAGATCTTTGGAGAAGAAGCTTCTAAATACATGATAGTGGTCTTCACTCATGGAGATCAGCTCAAAGGTAAATCCATAAAAGACTATGTGAGAAGTGGTCACGGAGAACTCAGAAGAGTCATCCAGAGCTGTGGGAGTAGATATGTTGTTTTCGACAACAATGACGTGAAAAATCGATCTCAGGTGAATATATTACTGGAGAAAATAGATGAGATGGTGGCAGCCAATGGAGGAAAATGCTTTACTGAGGAAATGTACGAAGAAGCTGAAGAACTCATTCAACAACAGAATCTTGTGAGAGAGATGGCCGAGCTTATGGAGTTTGAATTTAGCTTCCTCGATTTTCTGGATGACAGAATCCCTATGTTCCAACAAATATTGCTTGGGAATCATTTGCAAAATTTTGGGTTTGACGATGGAGGTTTATAAATGTCATAAACGACAGTGTTATGACATGTTTGGCATCTAGCTCCATATTTTCTTATTTTCACATTGCGGTGTGATGGAATCTTGTTCTGGAAAATGTGTTAAGACATTGCAATAGTAATAAATGAATTATTTTGCACTCATTGTTCTCTACACTATAAAAACAACTAGGTTTACTTCATTTTTTGGTTGTTTTTTAGCAAGTTTCTTAAATTAACTTTAAAAGACTGAAAACACAAAACAATTAACACAAAAAATAAGCGCGTCCTATACTTGTCTTCACCAGTGGAGTTATTTGGGTTGGTCCCTTTATTCTTTTCAATATAATATATTACACTTCCTGGTACTAAGATGTTTTCGCTCTCTTCATTCCTTTCATCAACATGCTTTGTTTTAACACATTCTCAATCAAGTTTGGTAGTTTCATTAATGTTACCACACATACAGTATTACATAAAACCTTTTGAGGTTGTAAATGAATAGGTCACTTTGTTTGTTAAGGCACAGTTTCACTTTGATCATTTGTTTCGACGTTACCTTGACTGTGGATCATGGTATATCTACACTACAAGTTTAGCTAATGTGTAATGACAGTTGATTTATGCAAAAATATTGGTAACACTTCACTATAGGGGTCAATTCTCACTATTAACTAGTTGTTACTAGCATGCCTATTATTGGCATATTGGCCGTTTAGTTTTCACATATAAAGCACATATTCAACATGACCATATTCTACATCCCTAATCCTATCCAATCCCTAAAGATAATAACTACCTTACTGACTATTAATAAACCACAAATTAAGAGTTAATTGGGGAGAAAGTATCAGTTAATGGTCTGTTAATAACGAGAATTGACCCCTATACTGAAGTGTGACCATATTCAAATATCAAACTCAAGGAAACAGGAACTTGGTAAACCATACAGGGAACAGCAACATGTACATTGTCCCCCAAAGCTGTCTGTACATGTATGCTGTTCCCTGTATGGTTTACCAAGTTCCTGCTTCCTTGAGTTTTAGTAAGTCTAGTTTTGTGTTTATTTTCTAGTTTAGTTGTCTGTGTTCTTGTGTTGTTTATTGTTTATCCAGTCTTGTTTTCCCCATCGTGGGTTTTCTTTTGCCTTTTTGTCTTGTTTAGAATGAATAAATATCTGTTAACCCCTTCACCACGTGTCTGCCTGCAATTGGGTTTTCCCCCCGTCAGAACCCTGACAGAATGGTCATTTTTAACTTCACTGGGACTTTAAAGAGGTGCTTCGCGAAATGAACAATTTAGCCTATTTCTACATTCCAATAATAAGCTTACTGTTCTCTACGTATCTTAACTGTTTGTAGTTTTTGTTGAAACTTTAATCAATACAGTGTTGTCTTTGTCATGGAGTAAAGTGGGATACTTTACATTTCTACATTACATTTCATTTTATCCAAAGCGACTTACATTGCATTATACTATACATTTGCACCCGAGTATGTGCAATCCCTGAGGTCAAACCCATGACCTTGACATTGCTAGTGCCAATCACTGAGCTTCAGGAAAGCCAACTTTCTTGAATTAACTGTCTAAACAACTAAGGTTGTTTATCTGGCTCTTGGTGATGAACCATCTTATTTAAACAGATGATTTGCAGATTATATTTTCTAAATATATGAAGAGTTTGGTTCCAAAATGAGGTAACTCTGTTTGTAAAAATCATGTTTTTTTTATTGTGCATTCCAATTAATATCAATCAAACTGCAGTTTTTTTAATTTAAGCCATAAAAACAAAAAAAAATACAACTAACACAATACAACCATGATAACATAATAAAAAACATGTTCGTTTTTTTTAACGGAGTTATCTTCATGTATACAGTATATGTATTAAATATTAGGTAAATAATGTAAAATACAGTGATAAAACCTTGCCATGAAAAACTAAAGTTGTCTATCAGGGCAACTAACTGTAAATTATAAAGGCATTTAAGACGATAAGGATTGAGATATGAAGACACTGTTGTAAATGATCTGTTCAAGAGATTTTTGTGTTCGGATCATGTTCATTTAAGTCTCTTTATACAAGCCTATATACTACAAACTACACGCAAAATAATCTGCCCAGTGGGTTAAGAAGAATTAAGGTTCTTAAGAAAAAAGTAAATTCAAGTAAATGTTTTACCCCATACACATATTTTTTGCTTGTTTGAAACAGAAACCTATAAGAAATGACTAAATATTTGAAATCATTTTCATTGTCAAGTTCATTTTGATTTAAGAAGTATTAGATATTTGTACATGAAAATAAGACATAAAATGCTTCGTAATGCTTAGCAACGCCCCCTGGTCCTGTTTACATAATGCAGTACGACTTACTGAGCGGGTTAAATGAAGAAGAACGTTCCAAAATCCCCTCAAACCTCGACATCAATCATTACACCCTCTCTGTGTGCTCTCTTATCAAGCACATTCTCTTTATAGTTCTCATCAGGAAGAAACTCAGAAAAATAGTTCTTATAAGGAAGAAAATCAAAATAACACGTGACGTTCACATTTACGAGCAGAAGCTTTGAAGCTTGCCTTGAAGCACTTAAAGAAGAATGTAGACCTGTAGGATCACATTCTCTGATGTAAAATCCTGACCGTCTTCAAAAGGGAAGATCATCGTTCGTTTTCATTTTTACATTTCTTCACTTTTAAATGAATGACCACATAGTACACATGCGGGATTCCCATTAAAATATTGAATTGAAATTCACAATATTGACATGATACACAACATTAAGGTTTTAATTTGATTTGATTTTCAAATAAAATTTGATTTATAATTCAGTCTTTCATATTTAGTTAGTTTACATGATAGTGCAATCTTTTTTTGTGGATTCCTTTCGGGGGTGAGGTACACAGATGTCAGTACATCCATTTTGTCTCTTCATTTCCGAAACCATCTCTAGCAGTGTCTGAAACTGTCGATCCTTGCGATCGTTGTTGTTAAACGCAAGACATCTGGAGCCACAGATGCGGGCCAGCTCCTGCAGGTGGGGATTAGTGTTTCTAATGTAGTCTGACACCGTTTTTTCTCCTAGTTTCTCTTTCCTAGTAAACAGAATGATGATTTCTCTCACAGCATCCTCACCAAACACTCTCTGTATATTGTGAACTATCTTTCTCTCTCCATCTGTGAAACGGCCGAGCTCCATGACCAGTACATACGCATCAGGGCCAGGCTGAGAGAGCTCTAGACACCTTCTTATGTGTTTGTGCTGGTCTCTAAGGCCTTCATAAAAAAAATCTGGAGTGTCTATGACCCTGATATTTTTTCCGCAAACAGTTTCCTCTGCCATCTGACACACCTGCGTTACCGGCACAGAACTGGCGTGAGATTCAAAATGAGACTTTCTCAGGATGGTGTTTCCTGTAGCGCTTTTCCCACTTCCTGTCTGTCCCAGCAGCACAATGGTCATGGTGTCTGTCTTAGTGAGGTCTCGTCCTAAATTATAAAATCAAAATGACTAAATGCTATGGAATAGAATATAATAGAATAGAGATTAGTATACCATCTGTCCAATGGTCCGAGATGCTGGGAGGAGCTGCAGCCCATGAAGAGGACAAGCGGGCTCGGAGAGTGGATCCAATGTGTCTCATACTGTATGATTTACTCCGCCGCTGCCCTGCAGGAGTTTAAAAACATCAAATCACATCACATCACATAACACATAACACATAACACATAACACATAACACATAACACATAACACATAACATGACAGGACACAACACAACAAAACACAACACATAACATAACATAACATAACATAACATAACATAACATAACATATAACAGGACAGGACCGGACAGGACAGGACATATAACGTAATATAACGTATCGTAACGTCACGTAATGTAACATATAACATATAACATATAACATATAACATATAACATATAACAACACAACACATAACAACATAACATAACATAACATAACATAACATACATAACATAACATAACATAACATAACATAACATAACATAACATAACATAACATAACATAACATAACATAACATAACATAACAACAATATAACACAATAAATACAATAACAACACCAACACAACACACACAACACAACACAACACAACATAACATAACATAACATAACATAACATAACATAACATATAACATGGCATGACAGGACAGGACAGGAAAGGACATATAACGTAACATAATGTAACGTATCGTAACGTCACGTCACGTCACGTAATGTAACATATAACATATAACATGGCTTGGCATGGCATGGCAGGACTGGACAGGACAGGACAGGACAGGACATATAATGTAACATAACGCAACACGTAACACATAACGTAACATAATTTAACATGAACACGTAACATAACACAACATGCAGTACAACATAATGTAATGTAGACTAGAATAAAATACCACTTTTACTGGATCTTTCCTGCCTATGGCCAGAACTGCTGGGACGAGCTGCAGCCCCTGCAGGGGAAAAGCGGGTATTGGAGATTTTATGACAGGGTAAATTTGTTATTAAAATGATTGATTATAATATTATGATGGATGTTACCTGAAACAAGCTTTTGAATTATTTCTTCCTGCTCATTCTCAGCACATGTGTGCCTGTGGGATCTGCAATTGAAGAGAACATGAATCAAGATCTCAGATCAAGAGCTTTATTTGAGAAAGAACAGCATCTGATTACATTCAAATGTTTCATCTTACCTTTCGTACTTGTTTATTCGCATCTCAGGCCCAATTTTCCAGCATTTCATCAGTCGATTCATCAAGTCATTTGACTCCATATCTGGGTTAAAATCACAAGATTTTCCCCGGCATTGTTGGACAATGTATTGCTGGTAATGATCTGTTTCAGCGCCTGGCTTTGCTGATCTCTTATTTTTAGCGCTGAACAGAAGTACTATCATGTTTTCCAACATTTTCTTTCCAAAATTAGGCCTATGCAGAAAGTCTTTAAATAAATCCACATCACTCCGAGTAACGTAGTCAGGCTGCAGAACAAATACTATACACGGATGCTCAGAGGATAAATTTATACATTTCTCAATCTTTTCCAATTGCTGAAAATGCTGTTTCTGGATATTAATAACAGTAACCACGCAGTCTTGCAACTCCAGGGATATTTCTTGATATAAGGACCGTCCTGGATGGAAATGGTCCAACTGAATGATTTTATTTCCCACCAAACACTTACACTTGTCGTCTGTCCCAAGCAGAAGAATTGTGATATTGTCTTTTTCACGAAACTCGGCTACGTGTCCATGCCCTGTAATGAAGCCCACAAAAGTAGTTTTTAAAAATATTATTTCTATAGTTATATCTACACTTCAGACTGCTGTTGTGAGCTAAGCTACAGTCACTTTCAGCTCAACTTGGAAAAATGTTCAGCGAGCCCTGAAACACACTCTTTGTTCTACTTCTTGTTCACTTTTGAACTTGGTCTATGTACATTTACAACAACATAAACGCTCACAAAACTTACCTTGTGCCATACTGAAATCAATGTGAGCTCCGATGAGCTCAGTGAAGAATGCAGTAAATCGTCTGCAGTAGATGAAAGTAAAAGTCTGTTTGTGTATTTTATAGTGAATGGGAGGAACGCATACATGCAGTCACGGTGTGTCTTGGAACCGTTCAAAGGTTAAGGGTCACTCAATTGAAATGCTTTTTCGAAATGATCTATTAAACCTTTGATCTTAAAGGCATGATGTTTGATTCAATTCATGTAGTTTTTGTGTTTTACACAATTTTGCATGTACATCACATAAAGTACATTAGTACAGATAGCAGTGACAAAAGTTAAAACTGGAAGGAATCATATAGAATATGATGCACATTTACTAAATTAACCCGAGATGATTTCTAAATGTTTAAAGTTAGGTGTTGAATTATAGTTCCTATTTATGGTTGGCTTATTATAGCATAGTTTTGATCTATTTACAATTTTTTTTTCACAGTATAATTCTCATAAAGTAAAATTTGTGTCATTCCATTTTTTTGTATTGCATTTTTTTATGGTTATGCTCAAATTCATCATTTACTTGAAGTGTTTTTTATTTTGATCTGTTTCATAAGTTTAATGTTCCTATCTGTGTACAAATATCCACAACTTTTTCAATTTAAGCTCATATTAAAGTCCAGTTATAAGCATGTTTAGTTTATTTGTGCTGATCAAGGTCACAGTGTGTAACTTCAACATGCGCCCGTTAGGTGGCGACGCCTCACAAGTTGTAGATTAGAACAAAAGCTTGTTTTCTAGAACAAACTAAATGACTCAAAAGTCTCGTTTGAACTTTACTACTTTTAACAAACCCTTAAATTTGTGGTATCTTGTGTAAAGTTATTTTGAAATAATTGATTAATTATTAACATTTTTACTTTTTATTAAAAACGAGTTTCTAAAGTGATTTAATATGCATTAAAGAGGGTTATATATAAATGTCCGAAATACTGAAAATACAGAAATACTGTTCATGTATAGATAACAAAAATGTGGAAATATAGAATATTAACAGGGTGTAGCCTACATGCTCTGTTGACGTAAATCTCAGAGATGTTCTTCCATTGGCTTAATGTCTTTGTTAAGGAAATTTGTTTGTTCTGATTTATTCATCTTCTTTTCTTTTTATCGCGCAACAGAATTCCGCATACGATCTAATACTCATGTCGGCGGTTTCTCACAAAACCACACAGATTTTCACAGAGTGACACTGCTTCACAGGCCAAAGAAACAAGTAAGGGCAGACTTTTATACACGTTAAATTAACATCGGAGAAAGTGTTTGTTTGAGTCCCGACAGAAGACGATCATAGATGATTAGCAGATCATAATCTTCAAGTAAAATATTGTTTGATTTTAAACGTCAAACTACACCAACATGGATGCCAAGTGTTTAAAGAAAAAAAGTCAAAGTTCAAAGTGTTTTGTGAGCAATCAGCACGTCTGTCACACCACTGTATTTATCTGACGAAACACTGCACCAAAGTCACCAGAGACGCTATTAGCCCTTGACACAACCGTCTTGCCGTTGATAATAATCTCCCATTAAACATGCTGTTGAAGCCTAACAATCAAAGGTGTGAAATAAACAGACTCGGCCTGATGCACCAAAGCCGCTGCGGGATTGTGGACCCATCCATTCCCCTCGGGAGTGTGTTACCAGTACCCCAGAATGCTTGGAACTAAAATATACAAAACTGCCAATTATTTGATGAAATTGTCTCATGAAAGAAAAAACATTGGTGAAGATCATCCAAGTCATTCACTAGTTTAACTCGAATACTAGGTAGCAAAGTAAACTATATGCGAACTTACTGAAGCTACTCAATAAAGTTGAGGTAACAGTATGCGCTCAATAAGATTGAGTATATATTATTCTATATTTTTAAGTAACGAGTACATCAATTTATCAGCTATGAGTCATGACACACTAAAAGAAATTAGAAAAAGTCTACCCCAATATTCTCAATATTAATTACTTACAAAATTTATATAACCGACAACAGTTCATCTACTTATTATGAATAATAAAAACTGAACAATTAAACAATAAATATGACTTGTTCAGAGAAGCTTGAATTTACCAAAAATGGCCAGGAACAGATCACATCACTTGTTTTTATTGACCAAATAACTAACGTCTACAAAACCCCTTTCTGACAATTTAATTTGATGTCAACATAAATCCTATAGAATAAAATCTGACTACTGATTTTAGTATTTACTAACCCTCAAGAATCATTTTTTTCAAAGCTAATCCCTCCCCGGGAAACCACCCCATAATGTCTATGTTGAACCAAACCACTCTTTATTTTTCTTACTGTATTTATTTGGTCGATGGGCAGGTGATGCCTGGTTCTGTAGTTTCAGTTATCAGTTTTTTATGTTATCTCCGCGATCTGGTATTTGGCGTCAGTGTCTGTTGAATGGGTGAGAAATATATCGGTTATCGGCTTCTAACGTTAAATTCACAGGTAACGCAATATAAAGTTATCGATATGGGACAAAATGTACATATTGATGCATCCCTAATATTAATGGTAATAATTACGCTGATTTCCAGGGAGTCATCAATTCCATTAATATTTAATAAGTGCCAGTGGATCTAAATAACTAAAAAACACCTTTCTGCTTGTGTTCAATTGCATTAAAGTCAATAGCTCTTGAGTGGAAAATAAGGCTGTGAGGTGACGCGATTGTATTTAATAGTAAATGTCTTTGAAGTAAAAGCTAAATCAAACGTTCCACAATGTGTCTGTTAGACTTTATAATGTGCAAAATGTCGTTGGTTCAGTTTCTTATTATTGTACAGTTCAGATTTACCAGGTCTATGAATAATGAACACGTGGGTGGGCTGAACGCTGAATAATGATGTCTTGCGTTGAATAGGGGGGTCGCTGTGCTTCCCACAGGTATAAAACCGAGTCATGTCAGTGACACAAACCGAGCATCCTTACAGGGAATGGTGTGCAGATGACGCACACTTTGATGAAGTGTATTCTTCACATCTGAACCACCGTGGAAATGTCTAGCTTGGGAGCGGCACATGCGAACAACGAAGCAATCCGTTACTGCTTTCCAAACAATAATTTGTCATGTACCAAACATTTTAAACCTGACGGCGAGTACATTTTTGTGTACATTTTCATTTCGGTGACATCCGTGGTAACCGTGTTTCTGAACCTGCTGGTGATCATCTCCATCTCTCACTTCAAGCAACTTCACACTCCGACCAACCTGATCATTCTCTCTCTGGCTGTCGCTGATCTGATTGTGGGTCTGATTCTCATGCCCGTACAGGGCATCAAACTGATCGAGCCGTGCTGGTACTTTGGAGAAGCATTTTGCGCAATATTTCCTCTTATTTTCTATGTGGTTGTAACAGCATCTCTTGGCAATTTGATTTTTATATCCATTGATCGTTACATTGCTGTGAACGACCCTTTGCGATACCCAACGAGGGTCACTACCAACAGAGCCGTTCTTTCTATTATTGTCAACTGGTTATTTTCCTCGGTGTATTGTTTTATTCTCTTGAATGAGTCTTTCATCTCGCCAGAGAAAAACCACACATGTGTTGGAGAATGCATACTTTATATTAAGTTGGGATATATAATAACAGATGTCTTGGTTACGTTAGTGATACCTTGTTCTGTAGTCATTTCTTTATACATGAAAATCTGCTTTGTGGCAGAACATCAGGCTGAGAATTCAAACATGGTCTTAGAAAAAAAGGCCAGATCTGAAAGGAAGGCTGCCAAATCTTTAGGGGTTGTCGTTATGGTTTATATTCTGTGTTGGATACCGTACTATATATCTGCTCTATTCTTGGGCAAGACACGGGTGATTCTCTTGTTATTAATATCATGTATTGGGTATTGTGCATGAACTCCTGCATGAACCCACTTCTCTATGCTATGTTTTATCGATGGTTTAGAATGTCAGCAAAATATATTCTGACTCTGAAAATATTGGAACCGTCATCAGAATATTTCAATCTGTTTCCAGAAGAGAAATGATCAATGGCAATGTAAGCCGTCTGTCTCCAAATGGAGTAGGATTCTGGTATTAAGCACTTTCTTATCAATTGAAGGATGGAGCCTGTGTGTATAAACCTGTTGACTCTCTTATGAGCAGATATAGTCACTACCAAGCAGCTGTATTTGTTGGTAAAATAGATTCTATTAACAGAACTATATAAAAAATAAAGTTTAATTTGCTGGTGAAGGAAAGAAGACGTAAATGTAACGCGTGTAATGTTAAAATGACGAGAATATTGTAAAAAATACAGATGATTTTTAAATGAAGCATATGTGGTCTGATCTTTCGTTCTCAATGAATTTCTGTCTATTCAATTTTCTTACCATCAATTGTAAGGATCTGTTGTCAAAATGCTAAAGGATTTGATATGGTCTGTCAATGTTTTTGACTTAAGTAAAAAATAAAAATCTGTCAAAAAGAAAGGTTTTGTTTGAAGGTATTGACAGCATAGTGATTCCTACAAGAATAACTGAGCAGGATTTCTTTCTTGTATTGCTTGTGTTATTAAATGTACTACCTGTAATCATAGAAGCTGATTATTTTTGTTTTTGTGTAATGTTTGTGAATCAAAAAGATATCCCAGTGCACTTCCATAATGTACATAAAGTGATCTATTTTCACACACTAATGTGGTAAATAATATAATAAAAAAGAATCTTTAATGCTTCTTAAAATAATCTTAAATCCACCGGAGTGTGCTATTTTGAGACACCATGAACATGAACTAAAATATGCTTTTAACAAACTATTCAAAGATATTTGGAAGAATCTTAGTCAATTTCAGTTCTGTGACATCATCCACTACCATAGCAGGAAATATTTTTTTTTATGTTTTGTTCTGTTGAACACATAATGAGATATTTTGAAGAATTTTGAAGAGTTCTCGGGCACCTTTGACTGCCATTTAAGTCTTATATTGTGGTAGTGAATGAGTGCGTTTACATGCACAAAATAAAGGATGTCTATCAAAAATCTGCTTAAAAAGAAACCTGTTGACATGCACAGTAATAAACCGGCTATGCAGAAAACCGTTTACATGGAAGTTTGAGACTCGCCGGGTTTCTGGCGTGCAGTGACGTCATCGTCGATATTCTGTTTAGTCATAAAAACTGCAGCAGGAAAACGGTCAGAAGCTGTATTTCTGTCTCTTCTCATGTCTCAGTACCTGCAAATGCAACAATAGTTCATCATTTTGACGTTTCTAAATCAACTGCATGATTCCAGAGAGGACTTTTATACGTTATTTTACTATTACTTCCATTCGGGACTTTTACTACTGCGCTTACAGCATGCGCACATGAACAAAACTGAGAGAAAACCGGCAAAAGGCGTTTACATGCAGCACGAAATCGGAGTAATGAGCAAAAAACTACATCTGCTGATTATCATCATTCCCAGATAAAAGAAAACCGTTTTACGCGCTTACATATATCAGCTTATTAAGCATATTCGGCCTAAAACTGTGCATGCAAACGCGCTCAATGATATCCCACAACTGATAATGAATAACATTCTTCCAAATATCTTTCTTTGTGTTCATCAGAACAAGTCATTTATAGAGGTATGAGCGTGTAAATGATGAGGGTGTACTATCCCTTTAATGACTAATTGAGCCTGATAGTCTTTAAACAAGTTTGCCACAAGGTTAATAAAACCCATTATAAGTCATCTACAGAGGAATTAACCCTTATCTGTTCCTGTTCACAGTACACCTGTTGTTTGTGTGCACTGCCGGTGAGTAACTTAAAACAGGTTCTCGTGTAATAAAACAACTGATCAATTAAAAAGCAAAAGAAGAGCGAGTTTCAAGATTAGGGCTAGATGGGGCTCTTTAAAACCCAAGAAAGATGAATTGCTTTGACAAACAGTGCCAGCATTGGCCTATGAAATAGAAGATGAGACATGGGCCTTGTGTTTTAATTCCTTTCTCAATCCTTTAATTTAGGCCTAATTTCAGCAGGCCCGGAAGTTAACAGTGAACTGTGATAAAGAAGTTAAGAGTGAGTAAACAAACAAGATGATGAAATCAACTTTTATTTTGAATTAGGAATATTATGGTCTCTGGCATGAAGACAGGTGTCTGTTACTGTATAAGGGAAGCACAACTATGTTTCTGTAGAATGTCACCGTACGTAAAATGTCCGTTTGGAAAATGTTGATGAAATATATTATAGTTAAATTGAGTAATTCCCTTTAAAAACTAAACAGGTTTCCTAGAAGACAAAATAACAACAATTGAAATCAGTTATCATTTTCAGAGGTTTCCTGACTCTTTATTTCTTTGATCCCTTCTTGAGCATAAGTCTGTATACCATTTGTGTTTTTTTTAATCATTCTCTAAATTCTCCTTAGTGTAAAATGATGGATCTCAACCACACAGTCACTGTTGGACAGGGGTCAAATAAAGATGCTGGAGAAGCAAAGATTGTGCAAGACCGGAAGAATAGTGGACTATTCAATGGCTCAGGTCAAACAAGAAAGTCTTCCATCACAAAACACTTCACTTATTGTCCAGGTAAAAAAACGAAATATTGGTAATTGAGTGTGTAAAGTTATTTTTATAAATTCACACATTATATCTATTGAACAGTATCTATAGCTTTAATGTTATGTAAATGTGAGAAAAAAACGCTCAGGCCACTACTACATCAAAAACAAAGCTTACATTTCATTTTTTTAAATTATAAATATTTTCCAGATTCCACAAGTTGTATGTAAACTGCTGACCAAACTTTATATACAGTAAATTGTATGTCCAATGTTTTTTATACGTTTTTTTATCAGTTTGTGTGTTCCATAGGAATCGAACCCACGACCCTTTTGCACTGCCAACGCAATGCTCTTCCACTGAGCCACAGGGACACATGATGTTAATCATGGAGAAATGTGTGATTTGCACACCATAAATCATCATGTATAGTTATTAAATATTTAACTTGAGAAATATACAGTTCACATTCAAAGCTCATATGGTAGAAATAGATCTGTTGGAGTGCACATTATCAGTAGTTGATCTTACACCGATTTATTAAATAAACAATCAAACTCCCACAACAAATCATGACAGATCTGTAAATATGTTGAGCAGAGATGACGCTGGTTGAAATATTTTAAGAGTTATGATGTGTTTAACTGACATTTTAAACCAGGGGTAGAAAAAAGCATATATGAGAGGATTTACAGCAGAGTTCAAATACAAAACCCATAAAAGAATGGCTGAGGTAGAATTCATTTTTACATTTTCTGTTATTGACAAAATGAAGTAAGGAATCCAGCAAAGCAAATAAAACGCGACAATGAGTCCTAATGTTAGAGCGGCCTTGCTCTCAGTCTTCCTCCTCAGTGAACCTCTCAAAACAGATTTTCCATTCATCAGAGAGTTTATGACTTTCACTTGCTGATGTGCGACATAAAATATCCTCAAATATAACATTATTATCACGCTACAGGGAAGCAACAAGGAAAAAATCAGGTCAGTAACTCTCCATGCATAGCTTATCATAAAGGTGCATTCTCCATAACATCCCTCCATGTTGTTGGAGGCAGAAAGTCTGCTGCTGATCACAAGGGCAGCATTATAAGCCGAAGAGCAGAACCAGCATACACAGATTCCTAATAAGGTTTTAGCAGTTGTTATTTTATGTGGATACAGTAACGGGTGGCACACAGCAACATAACGATCAACAGCTATGAAAATTAAATTACAAAGTGATGCAGAGACGAGAAGCCCAATATATGTGGAATACAGTCCACAGAAACTGTCTCCAAAGTACCAGCAGTTCTCGATCAGCTTGATGGCCTCCAATGGCATCACGATGAGTCCCACGAGCATGTCGGCCGCAGCCAGAGAGAGAATGAGCAGGTTGGTCGGAGTGTGAAGTTGCTTGAAGTGAGAGATGGAGATGATCACCAGCAGGTTCAGAAACACGGCCATACAGACAGAAGTGAAAAAAACACATACATGAGATTGGATTCAAGTGTGGAGCGTTTGGTCTTGATGCACGATGAGTTAACAGCAGGAAAGCAGAATTGAGTCTCATGATCCTCTCTGTCATAGGCCATGCGTCGTCTTATGTCGGTTTGTTTCTGTCTCCTCACTGTCGTTTCTTTTATTTGTCTGAGGGTCGGGTTTGCCACCCCCCTCTCGTGACGCTACATAATGTTTTTTTGTGTGTCGTTTTTTATACCTTTTGTCTTACTTGGACTTAACCACCCACTCCTAACGGATGTGTCCCAAGAGTTTCTTCAATTTACATTTACGCTTATTCAATTGGCAGACGCTTTTATCCAAAGCAACTTACAAGTAGGAGAGCACATAACATTTTATCTACACGCTAAGTACTGTAGTACCGGTAGTTTACAAGGCCATGCTACTAGAGGATTAAAGCTGGAGTAAGCAAGGGAGAGAATGAAAAAAAAGCGTCATTCTCAATGACTAAATGAAGAGTTTGGTTCCAAAACGCGATAAACGCCATTTAAAGAAAATGACTTTCCTCCAAGGTCCGTATTGTATCAGGTTGGTATTGAAAAGACACTTTTTAATTTTACGCAAAATGTGATATCCGCCGCGTTATTCTGTCATGTTTTCTCCCTTTCTTTCCAAACCGCAATATACGCCAGTCTCACTTCTGCAGAATGCGATATATCCGCTCAACCAATCACAGCACACCATTCCACACATTGTAAACAGTAATGGCGGCGCTCAGAATACGGTCGGCATCCTAGATTCCCTGATCTACTTTGTACTTTGTGTTCAACAAACATATTTATTTCTCTCAGTTTTGCTTATGTGCGCAATAGTAAAAGTCCCAAACGGAAGTAATAGAAAATAATGCATAAAAGTCCTCTCTCTAATCATGAAGTTGATGTAGAAACGTCAAAATGAGGAACTATTGTTGCATTTGCAGGTACTGCGGACATGAGGAGAGACAGAAATACAGCTTCTGACCGACTTCCTGTGACAATTACTAAACAGATTATTAATGATGACGTCACTGCACGCCAGAAACCTGGAAAGTCTCAATTTTCCATATAAACTTGTTTTATTACTATGCATGTAAACACGTGACAACTGGTTTCTTTTTTTTAAGCAGCTTTTTGACAGATATCCTTTATTTTGTGCACGTAAACGCACTCGATGACACTATACTGTACACACCTCTGTTGGACCTTATTGGAACTTTAAATAAATCTATTTATTTAAAGCATCTGCATTTGTGTATCTGCTCTAAAGTGAATTGCTAAATGGTGAGATAATTAAGAAGCAAAACTGTGATCTCAGTGAAAGTATTGCATATAAAATGGGCTTTTCACAGCCTTGAAGAAAGAAAGGTCACACATGCAGTAAAGATCTTTGTGCATTTGACCTCCTGCTGACAGCGCAAGACACAAATGAACCATCTGAGAAATGAATGACAGTAAACCCAAGAAAGCAAATGATGTTTATGCTTTATTTAGAAGCGGTCGCCGAGGGTCCTGTTAACACCTGTGCTGCATGCAAAGAGGATCTTCCACTAAAGCATCATTAAAAGTGTGAAACAAACACACAAGTGCATTATGCAATGATGCAATCGTTGCTCTTCACACATGTTCTGCGGGTTCATGTAAGAGATCTCGGCTTATAAAAAAAAAAAATTATTTTTGATTGCACTTATGCCTTTTGTTGTCCTTATGCTGTCCCAATTGCTTCCATTATTTACCCCACCTGTAAGTCGCTTTGGATAAACTCGTCTGCTAAATGACTAAATGTCAATGTGAAAATAAATTGAACAAATCATTTAACAGTTAATTTCAATGCGAAATAAACGGCATCAAAAATGGTAACATGCCACGTGGCCAGGCAGTGCTTGGCCGGCACTTTCTATGAAGCCATTGGGTGCATGGATGGGTTTAATAATAATAGGCCAGCCCACTTTTTAAAAAGATTGAATTTTTGATGCATCATTATTCACTACCCATTCTTGCTAGTAAAAATGTCCAATAGAAGTTATGCTGTCTTACAAGATATTTAAGTGCTTATAAGAGTTTATAACTTTCACCTGCTGATGTGCAACATAGAAAATCCTCAAATATAAAAAGTTATGATCAGGGTGCAAGGAAATAGGACAAACAAATAAAAGAAAAACACGAAACCTCTCTTTCTCTCAACAGGCTGTGGTCTTGCTTTTGTTGAAACCAGTAACTTTGTATTGGCACCTATTGCATTATTGCTCCTGTATGACATATCGCTTATTGCTCCTAAACTCTCTGTAAGTGACTTTGGATAAAAGCGTCTGCTAAATGACTAAATGTAAATGTAAATCAGTGTTTTACTCTCCATTACATGTGTATTTTCTGTGTGAGACATGTAGAACTATTTCAGTGTTATAAGCTTAAGACAGAAACCAGCGAAGACCGATAACAGTTAAAGTTCTGCTCATGGTTTTTTTCTTTGGGTGCAACAGAGGCTGACACACAGCCGTAAAACGGTCGTCAACAACGATTCAAACTAAATTACACAGAGACCCCGAGACGAGCAATCCCATGATTGTCAAAAACAGTCTACAGAAATGTTCTTCTAAATACCAACACGTTTCAGTCAGCCGGATGGCCTGCAGCGGCGAGACAACATGCCCTATCCTACAGTCGGCTCATGAACAGCAAAAACAGAACAAAACCTTGACAGGGACTTGAGTGATGCTTTGTCTGACAGCAGTAGATGTCTTGATACGAAGAACACATTGTCTTGTCCAATTCTGAATCCATGTATGTCCAAATTCTCAGGAAATGGAAAAACACAGTATTTTTTAAATGATTACATAATGGGTTGCCAAGCACTTTTGGTTAATACTTTTTATTTGGTGGATATTTGCAAAACCCAGTGACAACATAAAGGGTCACTTATAATAATGAGTTATAAAAATCACGAAATATGGAGAAACAAAGCTTTAGACCCGATAGCACCGATATGTGAGTTATGGCAGATAATTGCTTTTTAAATTGTCATTCATAATCCCTATAGGGGTTTGATGTATGTCCGGACCAATAAAGCACATGGAGCAGTTATTTAGGTATACACTATAGAGACAAAGCGCGTTTAGGCCACGCCCACATGTTTACTGTCACACAGCAGTTTTTAAGGATTGTTCTGCTTTTTGTTATAAGTCAGAAATGACAAGGAGGCAGCGCAGTAGAAGGTGTTCTAGAAAGAACACGAGCTGCAGAATTCTGATTATTAGCTTATATAGAAGCTAATAGCACCTTATCGCGAATGACCCTCCTCCAGCTCCACCTCACATTTACAACTTCTGTTATTCCTTTTCATAAGTCTAAACTACATTTGAATTATTTGGTACATTTCACAAGAACTAATGACACCTGCTTGTTCTGTTGTGTTTACCCTGAGGGGGGCTATCGCTGCGCCCCCTGATCTTATTCATGCTGGCAGCATGGACGGGCAGTGAGTTTTGCCCAGAACAGAATCATACCACCAATCTAAACTGAATGGTGATTGTCAAATCATTTTTTGACGGTATAGTGAACCTGACAGAAATGACATAAAGTAGTCAAACTTGTTTATGAGAAGGGGGCGTCCCAGTCCGTTTGTCCATATAGTGCACATTTGTTTCATTTGGTTATTTAACTCAATATCAGCATGGTAGTGATCCAGCTGCTATACGGCCATAACAAACCACAGCTCATGAGATATTGTGTTTTATTCTTGCGTTTGAGTGTTTAGCTTTGTGCAGTTTACTAATAATACTAATTCTATTTTATTTATCATCGTAATGTGTAGTTCATAGCAGGCTTACACACGTTACGCTTTCTGATATCGTAATGTCACTCAATTCTCTGAATATTCAGCAGTGGGTGGGTTCAAGTCCGTATATTCAAAGGTCACATGAACCCACAGAGCAACAAAGACGCTGCACATGTGAGGACATGAGAGATTGTGAAGAGCGTCATGGAGAATGACAGTCAGGGAATCGGCTTTTGCTTTCCAAAACACAATTTGTCATGTATCAGAGAACTCAGACCTGTTACAGAGTCTGTCATTTCGTACACGTTCATTTTTTTAGCGTCAGTCTTCACTGTGTTTGTGAACCTGCTGGTGATCATCTCCAGTGCTCTCTTCAATGAAATACACATTTTTGACAACGCTCATGTTTTCTTTCAAAAGAATCGATCACTCGGGAATGTCCGTAAAAAGAGACGACAACCTTGAAATAAACATCGCGTTTTAAAAAGCATATTTAAAAATGAAGGAACGAAGGAACGTCACGCAATGTAACGAAGTAAAAGTACAGATTTTCTATTAGAAATGTACTCAAGTAAGAGTAAAAGTACACACTTTTCATTTTAACTTTAAAAGTACATATTTTCCAAAATGTTACTCAAGTAAATGTAACGAAGTAAATGTAGCGCGTTACTACCCACCTCTGCCACTAACGGACACTCAACTCGCTATGGGAATAGTGCCTAGCACAGTAACAATAGATTCTGATAACATTAGTCTACGTGCATGAACTATGGAATCAGCAACTTTTGACCATAAAACATTTATTGTGGTTCGTTAGTCATCATTTACAAGCATAACACTAAATTCGTGATGAGGCACGGTCATGCTATGATAGCTTTTGAGACCTGGCAACATTACATTATCTCTAGTCTACCTTACGGTTATAAATTGTGAACCAGTAATGTAGTGCGCCAACCTGAGCACAGCCAAATTACTAATAAGATCAAAAGTACAGGACAGTAAGAAAATGTACATATAAGACTTTCAAATCCAGTAGCAGGAAGGCTAACATTGAGTCTCCATCCGTTTTGCAACCCGTTGCCTCTTGCAGCTCGTGTCACCGAGTGTAAGTCCGTCAGATATTGATTCGTGCTCTTTCCACTTTGTTATATTTGCTGACTCTGCCATAGTGATGGTGTGAAACGTGACGTATGCCGTAAAGCAGGGGATAGGTGGTGCTTGTACCGGCCCGAACAACAAAGTACAAGTGCAGTTTCAGCCGATAGGAGGCTGCGCAGGTAGCAACGGCAGTAAAATTCGTCCAGTTAAAAGTTGTCCTACCACTAAAATAATTTTAGAGACATTAATCTAAGGTCAAAAAGTTGCCGTTGTCGCATTATTCAGTTTGACTACTGTATGTTTAGCACCAAAGTGTTACAGTATGGTATGGCAAGAAAAGTAGAAATAAATGTGTTTGCCAGCCCGACTTACATACAGAATGTGCAGTTGTAATAAGACAACTCAGAATCCATTTATTGTCTAATTCAATATTTGTATTTTATGACAGGCTTTCACACACACCATAAAAGTCCTCTCACTTCTTTGAATATCCAGCAGTGGGTGGGTTTAATTCTGTATAATCAAACCTCAATGGGATGGTCTGCCTTTGTGTTAAAAGAAACTGAATGTTGGATGTTCACGACAGCTTCAGTGATGTTTTGATAAAGCAGAGAGCAACAGAGACATGCTGTATGCAAGGGCACAATCAAGTGTGAGAACATTCAACCAGCGTCATGGAGAATGACAGTCAAGAAATCCGCTTTTGCTTTCCAAACCACAATTTGTCATGTATCAGAGAACTCAGACCTGTAACGGAGTCTGTCGTTTTGTACACGTTCATTTTTTTAGCGTCAGTCTTGACTGTGTTTCTGAACCTGCTGGTGATCATCTCCATCTCTCACTTCAAGAAGCTTCACACTCCGACCAACCTGCTCATTCTCTCTCTGGCTGTGACAGATCTGATAGTGGGACTCATCGTGATTCCACTGATGGGCGTCAGATATATTGAGACGTGCTGGTACTTTGGAGAGACGTTTTGTTGTTTATTTGTATTAATTATTTTTACTGTTGTTTCAGCATCTCTCGGTAATTTAGTTTTTATTTCTGTCGATCGTTACATTGCTGTGACTGATCCATTGAGATATACAGTAAGAGTCACGACTAATAAAACAGTTTTTTGTATCGTCATGAACTGGCTATGTTCAGTCCTGTATTCAATCAGTATCTTATACGATTCCTTGTTCTACCCAGAGGGAAAAGACGGGTGTTTTGGAGATTGTACAGCTTCTTTTAAGTTAAAACATGTTGTCACGGACCTCATTGTCGCTTTTATTTTCCCTAGTTCTGTAATCATGTCTTCATATGTGAAAATCTTCTGTGTTGCCAAACATCAGGCCAAAGTCGTGAGTCCTAACGGATGCATCAGTAAGTCACAAAGAAAGGCGGCCAAAACATTGGGGATTGTGGTAGTGGTTTACTTTCTGTGTTGGATCCCGTACTACATAGTAATACTTATTGAAGGACGAGTCAACTGTGTCTGTTGAATTTAATGTAACGTGTTGGATTTTTACATGAATTCCTGTATGAATCCCCTTATTTATGCTCTGTTTTATAGATGGTTTAGACTATCAGCCAAACACATTCTGACTCTACAAATATGTCAACCGTCATCACAATACTTCAATCTATTCCCTGATTATTAATGATCAATTTACAGTACGAGTCATCTGTCCCAGAACACATTTACATCTACAGGGATTATGCTTTTGTTTTTCTCTGTCATTGTTTGTATTTTCTGCAGTTTTTTCAATTGTATATTATTTGTACACACTTTTAATAAGGCTGTTACATGTAGAGCCAAGATTTGGGCTTTGTTGTATTTGGGGTACGTGTGGGTTCCTCGTGTTTGGAAACATCACAGCTTTTTTCTGCATCTTTATATTTGCCTGGATTATATATTGCTGTCTGTTTAAATCTGCAGATGTACTAATACTAAATTGACTTATACTATATTTTATAATGGTCAAGATGCTTAGTAAACTTAGTAAAGTTGTCGTACAAATATAGAGTAACAATATGTCACAATACTGTGTGTGGAACTTGGTTGTTTTTGAGTACTCTGATTTGAAAAGAGTCTGTAGGCCTACGTTCGTGAATAAATGTAAATCTTATGTTTTCTTTCTCCAACATGATTTTCTTATTTTCTTCACACAATGGTTAAGAAATAGTTGGAATTATGTTTTAGCGAAACATATCAAGCAGATTAGACTTTACAAAGGTGGGACAAGTTTTTTTAGAGGTGGATACCAATAGGATTTCTTCTTTGCTCTTAGCCTTTGACCTTTGAAAAAGTATTATTATTTTCTTCAAACAATTTTTTATATAATTTCAGAATGATCAATATAATTGAACTTCTAACGGTTCTATAAGCAAGAGATATAAATATAATGTGCTGTAAATGGTATTTAAATGTAATATTTTAAACCTTTAGAGCAATGTACTTTTTAGAAGTGATACAATCTAGAATTTTATAGGCTTAAAGTGATCACAGTGCTCCACACGGCTTCATGGGGTCACTAAAGGCCTACTGGAGCGAATCGATGCGTTTGTTTAAGAGAAATATTAATTGAAATATTCATTGAGTTTACACAGTTGTCAGTGTGGATGTTCTTCTAAACCAAACGCATCGATTCGCTTCAGTTGGCCTTTAGTGACCCCATTAATCCATGTGAAGCAGTTTTTTGATTGATGGATGCACTTTTTGGAACATCGAAATCTCCCCCCGAAGAGCCAGGATATATGGTATTATAACTCTGACTGTATTCGTCATTTATGCTTCTATTGTTTTCCTCATTTGTAAGTGGCTTTGGATCAAAGCGTCTGCTAAATGACTACATGTAAATGTACGTACAGCAGTAGGCCTTGAGGGTGAGTAAAACATGGGGTCATTTTGGTTTTCTTCTGAACTCCCTTTAAGTAGACATGTCGATGTCAGCTTAGATGGCTTAGGCTGTATCACACTGTGTACTAACCAGGCATGTTATCAAATAAATCTTTAACATGTAGAGTTTTTTCCTAACCAACCATTGACTCTTAAAACATGAATAACCTCCGTGAGGGGCTGCCGGCTTTTTATTTACGTTGTTATTATTTAATTAAATGTTTGCCGGTTCCCGTCTCCTTCCTTCCTTTTATTGAACCTTGTTACATTGGTGCCGAAACCCGGGAGGAAGGACAGACATGCTGTCGGAGAGTCCTTGCCGCCGAGTGGCCTCGCGGTGCCGGAGAGTTCGGGCAGCGCGGACGAAGGGCGTCCACCAGTGGCTGCCTGAAGCGGTGGTTCTGGAGAAGAGGAGGAGCCATTGTGGGTCGCCAAAGCTTCGGTAGGACGGCGACCTTTCCTGCCGCGCCCCTGGGTCGAGGTGGGGTGGCTATCGTCCAAGCGGGACGGGAACTCGCCGCCGACTTCCCGCAAAAGGAGGAGCCACCACCGGCCGCCATAATATAGTACCGATAATATAGTTGAACTTTATTTTGTATTATACAGCATATTGTAAATAATGAAATACTATAAATTGGTATATTATTATTATTTACTTGGATTCACTGTCAAAGCAGCATTGACGATTAGATGGCCAGTATCTTAAATTTCTTTATTTTTTTAAATGAGAACTTAACTTATTGCAGCAGTTATCGATCTTATGCATTTCCAATAGGGTCCTTGACTCCTTACCTAAAGCAGCAAAGAGGTTTATAATTGATGAAATATATGGCAGGAACAACATCAGCAGGCGACAGGAGACCGGTCCAATCATAACGGCAATATTCTGCGCCCTCTGCTGCTATTCGCCATTTTGTTCGACAATAACTGAGCCGTCAGACCGCCGCCGTAGAGAACGTCAAAAATCGCTCTGGCCGCCCTGCCAACAACGCTGTAGAAAGAGTCTTGGGCGCGCTGACGTAGATGGAAATCTTCTCTCTTGTATTTAAAGGGGCCGCAAAGCAAACAAGCTTGTTGATCTTGTGCAGACTGAACGCAAGAAATTGATCGGTGGAAAAAACTTTATTGTAGTTACACGTTCGCTAACGAAATAATATTCTGCAGCAGTAACACTGTTGTGATTGCTCTGGCGCTAAAGTTAGCATGAAATTCCCTTATTTACAGAAAATGTAAACGTTAAGGGACGTCATCAGCAACGCACCAGGAACACAAGCAATCTCAGACACCTTGGTCCACGCATCATTTTATTTATTTATGTCCCTGTTCCATTTTGCTTGGGAACTAATGTGGTCAGAACCAAAGTTTGCAGCGCTGCATTCTCTGGAATCCTCTCAAGCGGTAGACTTCTACATTCCGATTGGTTGCCGCCGAACCACGTCATACCTCATTACCAGAAAGTTGACCTGATTTCAACTCTCCTTGATGCCCTCAACATTGAAAATGAATGACTTCCGGCCTTGTTTCAAATGTAAAATTAGATCTTTATGGTCATAATCACAGTTTCACCCGTTGCCTGAACGTATCACAAAACAATCCAGACGTTATGTCATTGCAGCAAGCACAGGCTAGAGCTTCCATCTTTATTTAGTTTACTTTATTCCGAGCTGTGTTCAAGCACAAATTGTCTATTTTGAAGCAACTGAAGTAGACTGACAACATTTTTTCGGTTATTTAAAAGCGCCTATGGAACGCGTATACATTCTCCTTATTACACACAGAGGGACGCACAGCAGCTCACAAACATGGCAAATATTACAAATGAAGACGGAGAAGTTAAACTTCGGTATATTGCACATGTCCTAAAGTGAAACCCTATCCAACTCTAACTGCTCCAACAAGGAAGTAAACCCAAGGCCATATTTAAGCAACCATTTCAGCTACAAAACAGGATTATGGACCCTGTGCAAACTAGCATTTTATAAAAATCCTAATGTGCAAGAATGTAGAGGTAAGATTAA
Source organism: Triplophysa siluroides (assembly GCA_006030095.1). Lineage (NCBI taxonomy): Eukaryota > Metazoa > Chordata > Actinopteri > Cypriniformes > Nemacheilidae > Triplophysa > Triplophysa siluroides. Next base: position 3,103,259 of record VCII01000020.1, read on the forward strand.
TAATATTTGCTCGTACCCTAGTTGCATTTTTCACTAATAAGACGTTTGAACTGTATAGTAAACGTCAAAACGACATTGGTGCATAATGACACATTTAAACGTGCATCATTTGTCTCTCTCTTTTCTGTAAGCGCGGGGCAAGAAAGTCATATGAAAATGTGCTTGCTATTTGATGGATTTTGAAAAGCCTGCCGGAAAATGACCGTGTTGCCAGATCATATTGTTGAAAAGAACAGCAAACAATGACAAGCCCAAAATAAACCTACAAATCGAAAACCCAAAAATCACTACGCGCAATTGTTCACTTTAATAACGCTATAATGTATCTGCAGCTTCATAAGAAAAGAACAACACATGCGGAAGCTCTTAAAAATATGTAAACATGGCAACACCGCGAGAGCTCGGTGTGAAGCTCTGAACATAAACGAAACGCAGCGTCTAGTTAATATTGCCTCACTTAACCGGTCTTTGGCCAAAAACAGCAGATACGTATCAAACAGATTCAACTCTTGGGATTCATGTTTCTTGTTAACTGCGATCAACGGCAAACATGTTGCCATGGTAACGATCAGTAAATCATCACATTGACTCTCATTCCGTACAAACGTGGAACCATTAACACGTGGTTTGACTGCTGAAACTTAGCAGTGTGTACCAGTGATTATTTACTGCTTCATTTTGCTTCGGAAGAAAATATTTATTGATTTAAAAATAGTTTCGTTAATATTTCTGCTATAGGATTCTGTGATATTTCTGCAAAACAAGGCAAAACATCTTTATTTGTTGCAGGGCACTTGTAACCCGTTTTAATACAGGTACAACTAAAAAAATTGAACATCATGAAAAAGGTCAATATTTTTTGTCACTCATTTCAGAAAGTGAAACCCAGATATTATATAGATTCATTACCCATAGAGTGAAATATTTCAAGCCTTTATTTATTATATGTCAAGTCCTGCTGGAAAATTAAATCAGCATCTCCATTAAGCTTGTCAGCAGAAGCATGAAGAGCTGTAAAATGTCCTGGTAGATGGCTGCGTTGACTGTGGACTTCAGAAAACACAGTGGACCAAAGTCCTCTTTTCAGATGAAAGTACATTTTGCAGTTCATCTGGGAATCAAGGTCCCAGAATCCAACTCCGGTGTGAAGTTTTTTTACAGTCAGTGATGATTTGGGTTGCCATGTCATCTTCTGATGTTAGTCCATTGTGTTTTCTGAACTCCACAGTCAACATTCTTATTATTTGTCCATTTTTAAAAGTAATAAACATTTTTCCAGTGAATGTTAAGCTTCAAAATATTTTATTGGGTAGAAATGGAGATGTTTTGTGAGTGGGACCTTAGAATACTGTTGAATACAATGGGGGGCCTTGGAGTCAAATAGGTTGAGAACCTCTGCTCAAATTTGATCAATATTTTCGTAAAAAATTTCTTTCAACATACTATTGACCAACTATGTTCATATGAGGTTACGTGCACGGATCAGGAGCAGTGTTACTGTATGTTGTTTCAGGTGCTAAAGATCTTTTTATGTTCTTTATTTTCAGTTATGAGTGAACAGTAAACTTTTTTTGCAGAAAAAACTCGTGGATGACACAACTTTAGTTATCTTAAGTTTTAAGTTGATTTGTCATCCTTACAGATGTCAGTGAAAATGTGTACATTTAAATGCTTGATGTGAGACTCAGGCAAGCTAAGTAAAACAGAATTACGATAAAGAAAAGTATTTTCAAAATATTTACAATATAGCAAATATATTAGGTTGTGTACCAGATATACCTGCTTTTAAATTGTGTTATTATAGCCTCTTCCCCCCATAGACCTCTTCTTGACTGTGAGAAAACACAATAAATTGTTGACGTATAGTTAAAATAAGGATGTTTTGTCTGCAAAAATAGTTTAAACCTCGTTATCTGGCAACAGATTGAAATATTCTGATAATGGCTCACATATCCGTAGTGTCAGAATGTGTTTAACCGTTATTCGAAACCACCGGTAAAACATTGCATAGATTATAGGATTCATACAGGAATTCAAGCATGCGATCCAGTACATTATATTTATCACCTTTTCATTTGATTCGCTCGGCAGAATAAGAGCCGCTATATAGTATGGTATAAAAGTCAAGAGGTAGACCACCACCACAATCCCTATGGTTCTCGCAGCCTTGTCATTTAAACAGGCCTTTTTATCTGTGGCTGAATTTAAATTCTGAGCCTGTTTTTTTGCTATGTAGAAGATTTTTAAGTATAAAGAAAGGATGACAGAGCAAGGTCCAATGAAGGTAAATATAAAGTCTGTGATAAAATATTCAAACTTGATAGCGAATCTACAGTCTCCATAACAAAGCTGACTTTTGTCTGTGTCAGGTGTAGCTTGGTTTAAAATAATAATGCTAAATATGAATGACGATAACCACATTATAACAATGAAAAAACCGGTGATATTGTTCGTCACCCGCGTGGGGTATCTCAAAGGGTCGTTCACAGCAGTGTATCGATCAACAGATATAAAAGTCAAATTGCCAAGAGATGCTGTGATAACCACATAAAGAAAATATGGAAATTTTACAAAACGTGTCCCCAAAGTACCAGCACGAGTCAATTAATTTGATCCCCTGTACGGGTATCACAATGAGTCCCACGAGCATGTCGGCCACAGCCAGAGAGAATGAGCAGGTTGGTCGGAGTGTGAAGTTGCTTGAAGTGAGAGATGGAGATGATCACCAGCAGGTTCAGAAACACAGTTAGCAAAGATATTCCAGAAATAACAATGTATAAAATAATGTTGCGAGCGTTCGGTTCGAAATCTTTGATGCATGATGAATTGATGTGTGGAAAGCAGTACTGGATAGTGTGAAGATGGTCATCCGTTTCACTCTTGTTTAGCATTTCAGTTCAAAAATAATCCTCTCAAAGTTTTGATTAGAGAACCATTGTGAAGCCGTGCGTGCGCTACTGTTCTCGTGTAGAAGAGCTCCTTTTGTTTGTTAACACGACTTTTATATTTATAGCCAAAAATATTCAGCATTAAGCCCTCCCACTAGTTTAATATTACTAGGCCGTGAATGCTGGCCTATCGCCTATAGCCGTGTCATTTTACATTTACATATTAGTTACATTAATGTGTAAAGATCTAATAGCACTTTTGTGACTTTGTGATGCAACATTCACATCTACATTTAGTCATTTAGCAGATGCTTTTATCCAAAGCGACTTACAAGTTGGGTAAACAATGGAAGCAATTGGGTCAACATTAGGACAACAAAAAGCATAAGTGCAATAAAACATGTCTCACAAAGCCTACCACAGTGTACACAGCTAAGATTAGTTTATCTATGTAAGTAAGCATGCTTTTCTTGACAAAATATTTATTTTATATAATATACTATTATTATGTATTTTCTTTTTTTACATGGAACTATAAACCACACCATGTTCATGTATTAAGTGGTGACTGAACCTGGTTACGCATCATTATGTTCTCTGTAAGCTAAGAAAGAAAGACAAAAACGATGCTAAACGTCACACCTGTCGACATGAAAGGACATAAAAAGGACAGCTTTGTTTGGAAATCTAGTCTCACTGTTGTTCTCTCACTGGATTTTGTTCTGTATTGGTGGCTTACAGATCCAACATTAGAGTCCCGTTTCCCTTGTTCTCTCCCCGTAAGGAACTTGTTAAATCTGAAAATATCAACTGCGTTGTGAGTTAATACGTAATCAACCACCAGGTAGATACAGAGATGAAGGGAAGAACAGCAGGCAGGAGACGAAGGGATGTTGAATAAAATGAAAGATGATTTCTTGGGCGGGGAGCCCCCTAAGGTAATGTTGGGGAACACTGAGTAAATGATGACAACATTTTAATTTTTAGGTGAACTGTCCCTTTGAAACAGTTATTTTTCAGTTATTACCAATATTTATTGGTTCCAAATATAAAAAATGTGGGGATACATAAAAAAATCATCCAAAAGTGAGAGCAAAAGTCCTGCCATCAACAATTCAGATTTTCAATCCGATCCATAAATAGGAAATAAAACTATAGTTTCTTTATAAAAGTCCAGTATATTAGATGAAAAACAGTGTGAGGTATCAATAGTAGGTGGATTAGCCTTGTTAAGATTTGCTGTTTTATCGCACATATGTGGTGGGAACCAACTTTGTATCATCACTTTTTTTAGCAGATGTAAAACCAGCAAGCAGCATTTTCTTTTGTATGAAGCTTATATTCAAAAAAAAATCTTAATATCAAAGCGATCTTTACAGAGGACGTCGAATAAAATGTTTGTTAATATTGGATTGAAAACAACGTGTGCACCAAATAATGTAATGTACAGAATGGAAATGTTTCATTCCATTATCTAGTAACCCCAGATTTTTCATTTTTAACTGTGTCATCACCAAATCTATAATGTTATGTCATTTTACTTTGTTCATGTTTAATAGAACAGAATTACACTTTTACACACTTTTTCACTTGTTGGGTGCACATGTGGTCACTGGTCAATTGTCTCTGCAAACACGCTGAAATAGTTTGATGACTGTTTCAGAATTTTCAACGACAAAATGTGTTTAGCAGATACTCTAAACCATCGGTAAAAGAGTGCATAGATGATGGGATTCATGCAGGAGTTCATGTATTATCCAGGACATAATGTTTATCACAGTTGATTCATTTGAATCATGTCCCGGGACGAGAGAGGCTATGTAATACGGTATCCAACACAGGAGATAAACTGTTATCACAATCCCTAGTGTCTTCGCTGCCTTTTTTTCCGAGCTGCTGGCATTTGTGACCGAGTTTATGAGCTGAGCTTGATGTTTTGCTATGCAAAAGATCTTGGCATACAAAGATATGATGACAGAGCAAGGCGCCACCAAAGAGACAATGAGGTCTGTGACAACATATTGAAATTTCACGGTGACGATACAGTCTCCATAACACACGCTTTGATTGTCAGAATAAAAGATCGCCTCATATAACATAATTACGGAATAACGGTTTGAACACAGCCAGTTTATGATGATGCAAAAAACTGCTTTGTTGGTTGTGACCCTCGTGGAATATTGCAAAGGATCTTTTATCGCAATATAACGATCTATGGATATAAACACTAAATTACCAAGAGAAGCTGAAACAACCGTGTAAAGAATAAATGGAAATAATGAACAAAACGTCTCTCCAAAGTACCAGCATGTCTCAATATATCTGATGCCCATCAGTGAATCACGATGAGTCCCCAAATGAGATCTGCCACAGCCAGAGAGAGAATGAGCAGGTTGGTCGGAGTGTGAAGCTTCTTGAAGTGAGAGATGGAGATGATCACCAGCAGGTTCAGAAACACAGTGAAGACTGACGCTAAAAAAATAACAAGGTACAATATGACGTATTCCGCTCCAGGTTTGACTTCTTTGATGCACGAGAAATTGTTGTTTGAAAAGCAGTACTGAACGGTTCGGTTGCCTTCATCTGTCATTTTTTCCCATTGAACGTTTTAGATATTGATTATAGATGTCACTTTTAAACATGTCACAGGAACATTGTGTCTTCGTTGATGCTGAACGTAATTCGTCTGGTTTTCTGATGTTTAGAGCTGATACGCCTTATCTTATTTATACTAAATGAACCGCATTAATCCCACCCAAATGTTAAATATTCATAGCCATGCAATTCTGAATGTATTCCGCAGTGAATTCTCTTCATGCACACTCTCTTTCGTATTCAACGTCAGAAAGCTTTGTCATATTCGGCGCATGCAGCATCCATAGCAACTATGACATTTTTAACTCAGTCGCTTCAAGATGTAACTAGGCTTACGGTCATTGATGCGAGTCGATATGTCATACATCAGGCTATATGTTTTAAGCTACATCCACAATTACAAAGATAAAACGAGCATGTACTTACATGAGCCGTGATCACAAAGGGCACGCAACAAATCTCAGCCATAGCCAGAGGCAAACCTACATTAAGTGGGGGCCCAAGGCAAAATTATTCAATGAGCCCCTTCTGAAATTTTTTGTGAATATTTATTTGTCCTAAAAATAGAATTGCACAACGAACAAATAAAAGTATAGTCAAAACACATGTGATATCACAAAATGTTTTCTTTAACAACATTAAATGTCAATACCCAAATATTTATCATATATTCCCAATACATCGAAAATTAAGAAATGCTCCTATAAAGGTATGGTTAGCATCATTTTTTTATTACACTTTTCTATTAGTCTAAATAAATGTATTATCTTAATAAATATAAATGTATCTGTATCGTCCCTTTCCAGTTAAGTTTAACCAACTTTATTATTCAAAGGGACATTTCAAGCACAAATACCTCTAGTAACGTCACAATCTGCTGCTGGGTCATTATTTATCAGAAAGCAATAATTTTCTTTTTTTTCAATCAACTCTGATAAGCACTTTATACAAGTGCTGTCCGACACTTCTGTGCAAGACTTTGAGTTCTTCTAATGCCACATACAAAATAAAATGTTTTAAATCTAAATGAAAATAGCATCAGGATCGTTTTCTAAAGTCTGCCTTCACGGATGTAAAGCACTGTATTCGGAGATAAACAACTGTATAATGTGTTCATGGAACTTTACAGTAGATGGGAACCTGTATTGCATTGCTCCAGCAGGATCCTTCAGCTTTATTTCCCACCGCTGAAGCGTTGCCGCTACAGTAAGAGCCTTAATCTGAATTTCCCACCACCACAGTGGTGTTGCTCAAGCATGGGCCTTTCTCTGTATTTCTCACTGCTGCAGCGGTGTCGCTCCAGCTGGATCCTTCAGCTTTATTTCCCACTGCTGAAGCGGTGCCGCTCCAGCAGGAGCCTTTGTCTGTATTTCTCACTGACACAGTGTTGTTGCTCCAGCAGTAGTCTTCAGCTTTAGTTCCCACCACTTAAGCTGTGCCGCTCCAGCATGGACCTTTCTCTGTATTTCTCACTGCTGCAGCAGTGTCTCTCCAGCAGGAGCCTTATCTGTATTTCGCATACAGCAAAGCCTTTATCTGGATGTTCCACCATGGCGCTGACTTTGTTTAAGGCATGAGAAAAATGGCGACATCTTAACATCTGCACTCGAATTTACGAATCGATATGATTTCATTAAACTGAGAATTGGTTAGAATGAGAGAATCAATATTTTTTACCCATGCAGCCCTACTTGGGACGCTGCAGTGAATATGGGCAGAAGTCTATGAAGCATAAGTCATTTTGTTTGGCTTGCATCTTCAGTTTAGGGGTAACTGGTTATATATTGGTACCCTTACACAATACCATTCTACTGGATCATAAACCTGGGTATTTCCAAATTATTTGAGAGAATCCTTTGACACTATCATAATTTCTTGTTACTTGTTAGTCCTTTAGTCTGGGTCGACTGAATTGTTGGGAGTTGAAGGCCTTGCCAATTTGTCTAAACCTCTGACTTTATTCTGTATACTGACACTCAGATGTATTCGTAACACCCTAGTTGGGTGTTTACATATTTAATTGTGTTAAAACAACAAAAATGTATGTATTATACCGTAAGTATTACATTCATGTTAGAGCTGTCTAAACTACAGTAATACTGCATGTCATGATGCAGCATGAGAGTGGGAGGTGAATGGGTTGGTCAGTCTGATTCAGACTCTGTATAATGTGAGGACAGCACAGAGATCAGATCAAACTCCTCACAGGAGGACGACACTCATGGCCAATGAGACAGAAGATCATGAGACTCAATTCTGCTTTCCTGCTGTTAACTCATCGTGCATCAAGACCAAACGCTCCACACTTGAATCCAATCTCATGTATGTGTTTTTTTCACTTCTGTCTGTATGGACCGTGTTTCTGAACCTGCTGGTGATCATCTCCATCTCTCACTTCAAGCAACTTCACACTCCGACCAACCTGCTCATTCTCTCTCTGGCTGTGGTCGACATGCTTGTGGGACTCATTGTGATGCCTGTAGAGGCCGTCAAACTGATCGAGACCTGCTGGTACTTTGGAGAGAGTTTCTGTGGACTGTTTATAATAATCATGGGACTGCTCCTCTCAATGTCTTTTAATAATCTTATAGTTATTGCTATTGACCGTTTTGTTGCTGTGTGTTACCCTTTACAGTATGAACGGAAAATTACGACATCTAAAACTGTAATGTCCATCTGTCTCTGCTGGTTTTTCTCCACCGCTTATAACACCACAGTTGTCACGGTCAACAAATATGTTGATACCTCAAACAGAACAGATGGGTGTTATGGAGAGTGTACCTTTGTAATGGGTTTTGTATGGGGAGTCGTTGACCAGATTGTGGGTTTCTTTTTGCCTTGTACTGTGCTAATCACAGTCTATCTGAGGATCTTTTGTGTCGCGAAACAGCATGTGAAAGTTATAAACTCTCTGATAAAGAGCGGAAAACATGTAACACAAGGTTCAATAAAAAGAAAATCAGAGAGTAAAGCTGCTCTTACATTAGGGATCATTGTGCTTCTTCATCTTCTCTGCTGGTCAGGCTATATTTTTTATCTTGCAGTGAGTGCAGATGCCCCCTCGGTCTTAAACTCAATGAACTGGACTGTTTTTTCTAGCTCAGGTGTAAATCCTCTTGTGTATGCTTTATTTTACCCCTGGTTTAGA